>CAJUYH010011649.1:0-10834 GCA_910591685.1 Galerucella tenella | reverse complement strand
ATTACCCTCAAAGTTTTAGTAATAAAAATAGTCACTTGTTCTACATTATCATACTTACACTATCTAAATCCACGAAGTTCCCGTCACCTAATTTACTTCTTTCCCCATAAGCAAACTTCAAGGCTTCGACAAACCGTTGAGCATTTTTGCTTGAAATTGGATCTTTAGAATCTAAGAAATTTTCTAATACGTTGATAACATAGATCAACAAAGGGCCTGAAGCTGGCAATGGATGTGAGTATATATCTTTTTCAAGAACTTCAGTGTGCACTGGTTCCAGAATTTCTAACCTAAAAAAATAAAATATATCATAAAATTTAAATAATCCGAGACAAAATAATTCCAAATTAAACATAAACTTACTCGTAATCTTGTAGATCCTTAGCAGTAACTATACCTCCGTTATCTTGTATGTCTTTCACAAAATTTTTGGTTAAACTACCTTTGTACAAAGCCAGGCCACCTTCTGAAGCTATTATTTTCAAGGTCTTAGCTAACTTTGGCCTCTTGTAGAGTTCTCCAAATTTGTATACGTCATCAGTTTTTGGGTCGATAAAAATGGCTCTATAAAGAAATTTCTAGTAGATGCGATAAGTTAGATAATTAAAGGAATGTTTTCAGCTTCATCTTAGCTAAATTTAAGCTTCAAACATCTACAGGATTGGAAGTTGTTTTGTAAGTATGGAAAATCTCTACTCACTTCAATCCTGGGTCGGCTCGTACCATATCGATTGTTGTTCTAGCATTTCTATATGTCAAATCGTTCATGAGAATTCCCCGTAAACACATTTTAATAGTTGGTTCTACCAATTCATTCCATGGAACTTTGCCGCCATAATTTTTATATAGGTACCAGTATCCTTTAAGTTCTGAAGGTATAGCTACCGATAGACCACCTATAAATTAAAGTTGCAGATCTTGTAAGGAGTTTTTAACTCGTTTCCAGTGGTGGGAACCAAAAGATTGCCTGGGAAGCTTGAGCAAAAGGATCAAGCGCAAAGTAATACTTAGACAATTTATATAGAACAACCAATATAATTTTTTTCCAATTTTGACATATAAAGTGACACTTTTTAAAACTGATTGAAACGTCTTACTTTTTGTAACTAGTTGCATAAAGTAAAATGTTATGCTTTTATGCAATTGGTGACGAAAAATGTATTTCAAAATTTGTGACAAAAAGAATTATTCTATTCATTAAACTGTTATAATATAAGTTAAAAACATAAATTATAAATAAATTAATTATTATAAATATTGATAACAGAATTATTGCGATTATTCAAATTAATTCCCGACGACATATTTTTTTCATTGCTCGAACTTGCTGTTATTTGGGAAGCGGCGCACATTGCATTAGATGTTTCACCAAATATTTCTTGCGCTATAAGTTTTTTATTATTCATGGAATTTTCAACATATCCCTCCGCAACAGAGGTAGATTTCCAACCTCCATGCCTCTCTAATTTTAAAATATCAGCGCCACTGTCTGCTAGGAAAGTGGCAGAGTATATAGAATATAGTATATAGAACAGGATTTGAAAGACCAAGAAATTGTGCAATAACTTCTGGCAGACTGCTAAATGTGTTAACTCCCACAGGATTTCTGGTACATTTCCCATTCGCATATTATACAAAAAATCTGTTGTGTTTAAGAACCTGGGGACGCAAATTAATATATTTTCTCAATATTTCAACAAGATTCGTATTTTCAATGTCTCCGGTGGTAATTGCAAACTGCCGAATGACTTTTGTTTTTGAAGGTGGGATATCAACACGAAAATGGCTTCCTTCGTCTATAAAATTTTCAACTGGGAGAAATGTTAATTTTGCTTTTCTGCATGCTCCTGCCATTCCAATTATCATTGCAACCTTAGCCATTAAGTATTCTCAGCTTCCACTAAAATTTTTGCAAAATCTTCTTTAATAAAAACTTTTGACTTTTTAGCACTGTACCCGTCCACTTGCCTTTCAATATATGCTACCAAATTTGTATATTTTTTAATATCAATATTCCTTTTCAGATTTAGTTCAGATTTTAACATTGAGTAAAGTGTCCATAATGTGGAAACTTTCAGATCTTTCTCACCCTCAAAATATGCAAGTTAAACTTTCTTATTAACATGTTCAATTTTCTTCTCATCACACCACGTAACAAATTTTTCGTATGCCTTTCGTATGCCTCTTCAATATCGCTTGGTAGCTCTTCAGAACTTGAATCACTCATTTTTTAAAAACAAAACTAAAAATATATCAATCTCGCTAAAAACCTTCCGTCTAGACTTTTTTACAAAATGTCAAACTGACAACTAACATGAAGTAACAGCAACAAACTAAATTTATGTATTCCAAATTTTTATCAATTATATTAAATTTTATTTTTTTATTACTTTCTTCAAAATTAGAAAAAATCTTGTATGCAATACGTTACGAAATGAAATTTTGTGTAACTTGTGGGTTTTTGCGTAACTCACTTCGTTCGTTCCGCAAAAATCTCACGCGTTACACAAAATTAGGCATTTCGTAACTGATGGCATAAATAGCTATTATAAAGCTCCAGCACATATCCGAACTATGTGCACAAAAAATGTTCTAATGTTTAAATAAATAAATTATGGAATTAAGTAAAATCAAAGTTCTCTCCTCTGCACTGTGTTCATTTGAAAAGCACCTATCCTTTTAACTTGAGGGAGACACCTTTTAGCGCTAATGTCATGACCGTCAGATTCACCCCCTTTCTACTAGTGATACCCCTCAAATTTTTCCCAATGGCTCTAGTTATTGAGCCATACCTCATGTAAAAGGTCTGGTAAATCTCTATTCAATCATTTTGTTTTGCCTTTGATACCAGCATTTGATTTTGATTTAATCGTTTCAACTTTTCGTATGCGCCCGTATTTTGTTGACAATAATTATTCATTGAATCCACATTAATTTTAAAACAACTACCATTGTGTATAAATTTGCAATTTCAGTAAGTTGAATATTAGTCTACATTTAGGTTGACAGTTAGTGAGGTTAGAAAGTGTTTATAATTTACCTAAAGCAGAAAGACTCTGGTTATTCACAAACATATCTTCTTTGGCTGCAGCCGGTGCAGTTTCTCTAGCATTAACAGAAAATACTTTTCCAGTAGTTTTGTTGAAAATAGTTGCCATGAAACCACCCCCAAGACCCATAGTAGTTGGATTGACGACACCTTCACAAAAAGCGGTTGCTATTACGGTGTCTATTACATTTCCTCCTTTTTTCATAATGAATCTAAAAGGACCGTTGGAAATTGAAAGATCTATACCAATGATAAAGTAGATAAGTACTCACTTTCCAATTTCTGCACAACCCTCTGCATTGCTAACTACTACCCCTTCTTGTGTATTCACGAATCTGTGATTAATGTTTTTAACAACTCTTGCTTCATTTCCATCAAACTTTAACGCCAACAAACACACAATTATAATAATAAGTGTGCTCCTGAAATTATGTATTAGAGGCATAAACATATAAAAGTAGTAAACTTCTAAATCTACAAACTTATTATTTGAACAGAGGATGGATTTATAAAGCAAAATTGAATAGTATAATAATATTTTCACATTTAAAAAATGTCCACTAGTGTTCGTTAGAAAACCTGTAGAATTTATGTACCTACTTTTAAGTTGTGGTCTAAAAGAATTTCAAAAATTTTGTGATATTTATTTTTTGTCAGAAAATGTGAACAAGTTTTACTAGCTTAGTATTCGTCAGAAAATGTGAACATGTTTTATGATGCCCTTAATATTCGTCAAAATATTTGGACATTTATTATTATTCGTCAGTATTCATTAAAAAATGTGAACAAGTTTGATGATGCCCTTAATATTCGTTAAACACATCTCATCGTCAGTATTCATTGGAAAATGTGAACAAGCTTTACGATGCCTTCAATATTTATCAGAAAATTAGGAACCATTTTATGTTATTTGTCAGTATTCATCAAAAAATGTGAGTAAGTTTTATTATGCTCTTGATATTCGTTAGAAAATGTGAACAAGCTTTATGATGTCCTTGATATTCGTTAAAAAAATATGACACATTTAATGTCATTCGTCATTATTCATTCGAAAATGTGAACGAGTTTTACGATGTATTCAATATTTATCAGAAAATTAGCACACATTTTATGTTATTTGTCAGTATTCATTGAAAATGTGAACAAGTTATATGATGCCCTTAATATTCGTTAGCAAATTATGACACATTTAATGTTATTTGTCATTATTCATTATAAAATGTGAACAAGTTTTACGATGCATTTATAATTCGTCAGAAAATTAGGACAAATTTTATGTTATTCGTCAGTATTTATTAAAAATGTGAACAAGTTTTATGATGCCTTCAATATTCGTCGGAAAATTTGGATACATTAAGAAATGTGAACAAGTCTTATGCTGCCTTCAATATTTGTCAGTATTCATTAGAAAATGTAAACTTGTTTTATTTTGTCATTTAATAATCGTGATAAATTATTAAAAAAAATTATGATCAAAACCATTTGACAGAGGTTCATGAGCTCAACAAGGGAATAACAAGCTCACATTCTAGTACTCCAGAACATCAGTATTAGACTATAGTATATATTTTATGTGAATGAAGTTAAAATAAATCCAAATGATTTTCCTTCAAAAAATAGAAAAAAATAAGAAAGCTGTTATTTGCAATAATAATTAGAAACTTTGTCCGAAAAAATTCTTCAACTTACATTTTAAAAGCAGTACCTAGTAACTTTTCTAAAAGCTCAGGTTTACTAAATTATCCCATTTTTTCGGGATTGTTTTAAAGTACGAAATATCAAAAAAATCTTATCGATATTTCAAACTTGATTGTTACCTTGATAGAAAACTCTTTATCTGTTATGTTATTATTATTTTTATGACCAATTACGCGATGTCTGCCCAAAATAATCATTACATGATAAATTAATCTGCATATCAAATTGCACCGAGCAATTTTTTTTCGGCGTGTGATAGCGACTGATTCTAAATTTGTTTTACAGGAAATAACAAAAAAAAATTTAATGCAATATGTCCACCAAGTAATTAAATTTTGATAAAATTGATAATTAAAGCCAATAAAACAATCAAAATTAATTTTATTATTTGAAACTGGAAACATTTTTTGAAAAAAGACTCTATTGTTATATAATTTGTGTTAAATGTATCGACATCATTATTTTTCAGATGATATGGTTAGCTGCACCTGTAACCCAACTGACAAAATCCTCTTCTTATTACTTATAAAACTTTTTTTTGCGAGATCGTTCTTTTTTGTTTATTTACAGCATTGGTTGTCAGGACGGTAGGTTGTGTTCACTGGTTTCTGAGTCTAACACGTCGGTAAGTGATTTACTTACCGTTCAGACGTCAGTAAGTAAATTACTTACCGACGTTTTAGCCCTACATACATTTAAGTGGTCATAAATAATATATTACTTCATTCATTACACAGAGGGAACAAAAAAATATAAGATTTATATCTTTTTAATGAACAGAACAATATAAAAAGTAATAAATAGCATAAAACCAATTTCACCAAAAATATATTTTAAACTGATCGAGAAGTATGAATGTGACTTTTGAATTTTCGTTCATTTCGAAGAAATTTATTTCAATACGATCACGCAGAAAATGGTATAAGCATCTCGAACATTAAGGGTAATACCGGTCTCCAGCAAAATTGGAAGCTTCGCTACGCTCAGCCTCCAAACATTGCTGTCGACTGGTAAACAACCCTTACCGTTCTTAATACTTAATATACTATTTACACCAATTCACCAGCCAACTATACATATAATAGTATATTATACTCCAAAGTGGTGAAGACTATTATTATTGACCGAGCACCAAGATTATTTCGCGAAGGGCTTTGCCCCGAGCGGAATAAGGTGCGAAGTTTATAAATGTCTAGGTGTATATACAATTTTTTCCACTACTTTCCAAAATTAAAAACCAAAATTAAAAATAGTTCACAAACGCACCACGGGAAGCGTTTACTCCGTGGTCTGACTGACAAGTACACTGTCAGTTTTCGATATATTATGAACGTACTCGTTATGTCATCAGTCATTTTTGGTTGAGCGCGAATAGAGGAGTTCAGTCTAAGGTCAGTGTGGCCAACAAAAAGTGGTTTTTCTGACAAGAATGACAGTTAATGTCTACCCCTTGAAACATAGGACTTTTGCATGTTTTTCATCATTGCGAACATCTATTTTGTTTTACTAAAATAATGAATACACCCCCGAAGCGTGAATCTTGGAATTTAAAATGACTTTTTAGATGAATACACAGCACATCGGTGGCCAAAAATTCCAGGAACTCTTGCCATGTCACCATTTAATTTCTGTTATTCTGTCACTGGTTATGTCAAATGTCAGTTATATTTTTTTTTGATATTCGTTTAATTGTGTATGACCATTTTCGATTAGATTTTAGTAGCATTTCTAGTTAGTTGTATCTCTATTCTTCTAATCACTTTTTCCACTGACATCTGACATAACCAGTGACAGATAACAGAAATGAAATGGTGACATGCCAAGAGTTCCTGGAATTTTTGGCCACCGATGTGCTGTGTATTCAGCTAAAAAGTCATTTTAAATTCCAAGATTTACGCTTCGGGGGTGTATTCATTATTTCAATAAAGCAATATAGATGTTCGCAATCATGAAAAACATGCAAAAATCTTATGTTTTAAGGGGTAGACATTAACTGTCATTCTTGTCAGAAAAACCACTTTCTGTTGGCCACACTGACCTTAGACTGAACTCCTCTATTGAACTGATGGCATTTTTATTCAATAATTTTATCTTGATAGGTAATTCCAAGCAGCGAATATGTTCAGGACAATCTCCTGGGTAAACAAAACTATGTTGCACAAGTTTTTGTTGAACTACTATCCCTGGATTCTCAAAATATTTGTATTTGTCCTAGGTTATATTATAATAATTGAAATTGAATGATAATTGAAAATTATTAACCACTAATAGAGAAATTCAACTTCTCAGTTGACTAGAAGAAGCAATAATTGTCAACTTCACAGCTGGTAGTGGAAAAACATACTTTTATGGCCTGTTCGAGCTAACGCTGCTGAAGCCACTCGCAATTTGGCGACTGAGCTACAAGTTCAATCCGATAAAAAAACGTCCTGCAATCATAAACTGATGAATTATAACTGAATGGTATACCCACCTCAACATTTACTTCCATCACTTGTTAGACATTCCAAGTAGAATGCAGATTAGTTTTCGACTGGGAAATCAAGAAAAATAGTATACGGGATGGAATGGCTTCACCACATTTGTTCGACTTGCATATTTTCACATGTGTATAGCAGTTGCCCAAGTAACAATGAACGCTGATTTATTGGCCCTGTTCAGACAATAAGCTGATTAGTAGTTGATTGATGGTGTTAAAGACTGATTAACCTACTAACTTGAACAATGAGCTGAATAAGCGCCGAATCAGACAATATAGATATCACTGTACAGCAGCATCCATAAAGCTGAACTACATACTGAATAAGTGCCTCTTCAGCCAACTTAGTACATATTGTTCAGCAATATGCTCATGTAGCTGAACCTGGGTTGAATAAGCATTTCTTCAGCTTACTTAATCCGGTGTTGTTCAGCTATTTATTACTATAGTCAAAGGCACTCTTATCGTGCGGGTCATACGATTCATCAAAGACTTACTCACAGCTTATGTTTTTTTTATTACGTTTAATTATAACTTCCAAATAAAGTTCGTAAGATAAATAAGACAGACTTATGCAATTTTGACGGGAAAAAGAAGGATATGTATTTAGTTTTCAGCGATTCTAAAAAGTATTTCACCAGCGAAGTTTTTATTTAAATGTCACTTTGACAATTCAAAGTGACAATATATGATGTAGCTATCTTGGTACGTCTATGTAGCTATCTTCATGTTAGTTAAAATAATCTTCTTCTTCTTCTCTCCGGGTGTATTTGTTATCTCACATTTTGGTAACCTCTGTGTTTTTTGATTTGATACATATGGTTAGTGACCTTTGAACCCGCACGATAAGAGTGCGTTTGACTATGGCTGAATACAGGCTGAAAAGGCGTTTTTCCACTCATCAAATATTTAATTGTTCAGCTATTTGAAAATGGCTGAACATGAGCTGGTTAAGCGCTTTCACAGAAATCTGAACAGCTGTAGCTCAGCTATTCATAGTCAGCTTAGTATGCACTGAATAAACCCTTCTTCAGTAAAGTTGAGAGCCACAGTTCAGCTTTTATTAACGCAGACTGAAGAAGTTTCTAGTTCAGCCCATTTTGAAAATATAGCTCAAATATACACGTAGTCTGTGAACAAAAAATAGATAGTTAAATATATACTACTTAGCTATTTGATATTCGATGAAAAGAGAATTTATGCATGCAGTCGTGTATATCATTCAGCGATTTTTAGGTTATGTTTTTGATTATGTCACTGTACTGGCAAATTTATAAAGCTTGCATTCATTACATCATTTGCATTTATGATGTTGCTTGGTGCTGCTTGTGGCAGTTCATCAGGTTCTGGTGAATTTATGAAGAAATCAGTTGCTCTAATAATGTTGCTTGGTTCTGCTGGTGGCCGTTCATCATCAGGTTCAATCAAGTTTAATTGAACGTTCGGTACTTCTAATACATGATATAAATATGTTTATGTAGCAGTGGAACTTGGCATAACTTGGACTTTTTTTAATGGGGGCTCTCCATCACGTCTATTGAATTTTTTAAATTTTAAATTCAAAGTTGTTCTTCAATTAGTAAGTTTTTTTTAATAAACACATAATCGCAGATATTTCTGTATCATGTATCATGTAGATTTACAAATACCATTATTCGCAAACCTTTAGCATGTGTTCGTTTGGCGCAGAGGCTAAAGATGATTCGATTGTTAAATGATAATCCACGGGTCCCAGGTTCAATCCCCACCAAAGGAAGAAAGGAAAAAAGGTAAGTAAAAATATTTGTAAATTCAATTATAATAGCATGTAACTGAGGTAGTTGAGATGAATAAATAATATAAAATTCAGAAATAAAAAAAAATGTATAATGCATATTAATTTGTTTTTGCTTTGAAGGTGAACTGAACAAGAGCTGCATAGATGCTTTGTCAGCAATTTTAATCACCTACACTACACTACACAATATGCATAAAGGCAGAGCTACAACGACTGAATAAGAGCTGAAGAAGCTATTCTTCAGTCATGACTGGGAGCCATAATGTCCAGTAATAGCTGTTTAAATTCTCCACTTTTGGCTGAATAAGAGCTTAACAAGGGTTTATTCAACATAAATTTGATACCGATATTCAGCTTTAGACTGAACAATAAACCGCTTAAGCGCTTTTTCAATCAATAATCAGCATAAATTGTTACTTGGGTGTTAAGCCAAAATAATACAGTTAACTATTGTATGGGTGCTGCCAAATGTGCCAACCTCCACTTAAGTAATTAGCAAGCAGCTGAATCTACTTTTCCTACTCCTATACTATAAGTTGTTAATTAAATGTAAATTTTTAGTTTCATAATGATACTCATTATAACACTGGTTTTCATTATAAAACCGAAAAATTGACCAATAGAAATCTATTCAAATACCCAAGTAGGCAGACCCAATATTTTCTGTAGAATGTTCGACAGTTTGACAGTGTTTCATGACATATTGAATCTTTTGCGTCAGTTTTTGAAAGAAATGTCGAGCACCAGACCAAAAATACTTAATGACCAAGGTAAATACATATTTAAACTTATCAATTTTTGTTTACAATAATTTATTACTAATTTTGTATAACAGTAACATACCTATACAATTTATGCTATTAGTTCAACAATGTGGTCCTGTAGCACAGTGGGGAAAGGCGCCGCATAAGGTTGTTTTCGATCTGTACGTGCCGGGTTCGGGTCCCGGGTAGTAAATTTTTTTATATTTTTTAAATCAAATTTCTTCGTAGAATAAATAGTGCATGAAACTCTCATGTAATTGTTATTAATACACTCGCATTGACCATACAAAACTCGTCTTTGGCTTGTTTAGTATCCCGGTTAATGCTTGTGTACCTATTAATAACCATCAATATATGATCGTTGCATAATATACTAATTTTGCCTTTAAAGTGTGATATTTACTCTTTTCTTCCGTTTAAATTATGTAGTTTCAGGTATTACTACTTCAAATTACATATTAGTCAATTTTGTAGTGATTTAAAACTATTTTTCGTAGTGTACGTTATTTCAACAGTTTTTCCAGTGCATGTTAGGTTCTGATACTGGCTATCTCGTGGCATTGTATTGTAGGTGAGACTTAAAACAAGATTGGTAATTTTATTCATTTGATTTTATTTTTCACTTACAGATATCCAAAATAACAGTGGAAAAATAGACACAGAAATATTTATAAATTATATAAAAATAACAAAAATATGTTACCAAGAAATTCACTAAATTACTTAAACATTCTAATATTTGCACTTGGTATTTGGTACATCACCAAGAAGTCGAATCAATCAACCTAAAACAAAACAAATAGTTAAATTCCATTGGTTACATTAATATTCATATATTTACCATAGGTATTTTTTAAACATCTATCATTTCCTCTTAATTTCGCCTGATTTATATTGATCATTATTTTGTTTTCAGATTTGGAATCAACATCAAAATCTTCAGTTAAATTACTCGTAGACTTTGCGAATCCTTTTGCTAAATTGCTTACAGATATTCTGACGGTACCATTACTTTGTGGCCTTATTTGTGGGGAGCTCAGTAAATCATCCTGAAACACATATCGATA
>CAJUYH010011648.1:0-10835 GCA_910591685.1 Galerucella tenella | reverse complement strand
CTGCTTCACAGAAAGAACAATTATCCATAACTGTTGTTTTAAATTATATTTTTCAAACCACTCATGACGAAGATTCAAAAATTTTTGTGATCAATTCCTGGCCTATTTATACAAGTATCAAAAGGTATGAATGTAATTAGTGTTATCAGTGAAAAACTTGTTCTTTAAAGTTGATAAGATGTTTCAGGTATTTGTTTACTTCGTTGTTGAACCCAACCACACCAGCAGAACAGAAATACAACAAGGCACATTGCTCTACCAGAAACACAATAGAAAGGTGTTTCGGCATTTTAAAAAGAAGATTTCCTTGTCTATCTGTAGGGATTGTCATCAATGTGGAAACAGCATTAACTGTTATTACTGCCACTGATGTTCTCTACAATATCTGCCTAGGTGAAATTGATTTTTTTGAAGACGAAGAAGAAGAATTTGAACAAGATCCAAATAATGGTGACGAAAAAAATACTCCAGATAGGAATAATTTTGATACTGCAGTGAGAACTTCTTTCATAAACACTTTGTTTAGCGAATAAAGTATTCTATGAAATATAATGCACTCTAGGTTTTTTCCCTATTAAAAATCTATCATCCTGGGATAGTTGCTATTTAATTTCTATGAGGAACTTCAGTTTATCGATGATTCCTGGGGATTATTATTTAGTCAAAAAATAATTATAAAAAATATAGTTTTTAATAGAGTGCGACCAGTTGAAATAGCGACGAAGATGTATGACTCCAAATTTGCGGCGCTGCTATATCAACAAGAAACGCATAAATACAGCTGCAATTTTGTCATGGGACCAATAATATAGGTAAGCATCCAAACGGTTGAATAAATTGTTACGTACAATTATTGAAAAAAAAGACACATTTCTTACTTAATTTAATTTTATTATATATTTTTTTCTAATTGTTTTAACAACAGTTGCTGTTCTAATTTTTTGTTCTCAATTGAGAGGTTAGTTTCTTCAACTTGCTTATTTTTCAGCGTAAGATCTTCTTTAGCCCTCTCTAAATCTATTCTATGTTTTTGAAGTAAAACATTGGCAATGTTTAAGTAGATTTTTTCTTTTGAAGCTATTATCTCGAGCACTTCCTCCTCCAATTTTTTTTTGTTTTTTATGTATCTTTTTATGCGCTTGCTGTGCTGGAATTGCTTCAGGTACTTTTTCTTCTTCATCTACTACTTCTTCTTCTTGTGCTACTTCTTCCAGATCGGATAGGGTTGCCCGTGAAGTCGAAGCAATTACCAATACAGGCGCAGAAGAGACTGATGGTTTATACGAACCTGACGCTGCTGATTAGGAGTTGGAATAAAATTGGGGGCTGAAACTGTTGTCAACCTAAAAAAAAAACTTAAGAAACTGGTAGCTATCAAGTACGGTAGTATTATCAATTAAACGGATTTGCCTTGTAGAATATTTTCTACTCTGCAGTGTTTTATGTTTCAGATGCCTTAACAATAATTCATATTTAAAAGCATTTACCTACCTCAATTTCTAGCTCATCGGCAGGGTTAACGAGGCCTTGAAATCGCATTGGATTTGATGAAACAATTAATTCATCAAGAGCGGTTGCGGTTTCAAATAGTTTCCTCCTCCAGTTTTATACAACTGCACCTATGAAATGACTTTAATATTCCTTTGCGAATTGAAAAATATACCTTATCATCAGCTCTCCTTATTTTTGCTTTCCCCTTCATTTCATCATATAATGCTTGGAGTTGCCCCACATTTCTAATTCCCGTCTTCTGCAGTGAGTTATAAGTGTTTACCACGGCGTCCCACGCTGCTTTTTTAGCTTTCACCGAGGCACCGTCGGTTTTTTTTATTTTCTATGACACTTTCGTGTCTCTTCACTATGGCATATAACTCAGCCCTTTCGTCTTCTGTGTAATTACGGGAACACTTTCTCTTCTTGGTTTTTTCTTCCATTGCACAATTAAATTAACAGACTATCAACAATCGAATGCAAATGTCAAAATGAGAAATTGTATATCGTTAAAAGCGCGAACGCAATGGTTGAATTCCATTGTGACACATCGAAGATTTTGAAATTTCCCTAGATTTTATGAAGTCCATAGATATAGATTCTATAAATCGACCAATAGTTATCGACTCCATAAATGAGCGATGGGAATATCATTAACAGTTATGGAACCAATAAATTTTATCGAACCAATAGTTACAGACCAACTTATGGATGCTTTAGAAATACGGGCAATATGACTATCATTACTAATATATTATATTATGTAGTTACATTTGGATATTTTTATTCGGATAGCTCAAACACACATATTGTGATTGTGAACAATTACATATTTGTTTCTCGAAACTACTTACCTTTGAAAAATTTTTGTACATTTCTTCGAGAAATTATGGATTTATCTCTTCTGTGAGGTAGAGCAGTATCTGTAGACAATTTATTTATTTACTTATATAATACTTTAAAATATGTTATTTAGTTGGTTTTTGATGGGAATTAAACAAACCAAATAATACAATAAAAGGAACAGACAGAAGGAATTTTATTATATACATACCATTGTATAAGTGCTTAATGCCCTGCAATCCTTCCTCCTCAAACATCTGGTTAGTGGATGGAATATCTGTAACATTAAAATTATGTTTTCATTTTTTCTTATGTACATTGTACGACTGCAAAAATTATAGCATAACCAGTTACATAAAACTCATTCCTCTCATAGGTTTTCCTTGGAGTTTTAACTTTCCTATATGGGGAATAATCAATTGATGTTTGCATCACATCTACAGAATGTTTAAATAAGTAAAATGTTTAACATCTTAGGTAGTTGTTTGTCTCATATCCCCTGCACTGTCAAAATATTAGCTTTTTTGTGCTGATTTTTTTTTCGAATGTTTTGCTTGAGCGATGACCAATGACTAGTGTGGACGCTAACTGGCAACCTCCCTGGTAGGACTTAATATCATCTAACTTTCCGGTGAAAATTCTTGACAGTCACTTTTGAAATTTTGTCTTCTCTCTTAGTCAATCATTTTTGTCGAAATTTGGTCTTTCTTTAATCCTTGGGTTATATCTTATCACTATGTTTGGCTTTGCTTTTCACCAGTTTTTTTTGTTTTAGGTACATTTTTCTTATGGAATATGATGAAAAATTTCATATAAAGGGTTCAGGGATGGCTTGATAATCTTTTTTCAATCAGTAAAAGCTCAATTCATTTCTAGATGAATTAATATCTAGAAATATACATTGTATGTATGTATATCTCTTGTGAGTTGAATAGCTTCTGGAATGTGTCTGGAAAATATGGAACTTTGTTTATTCAAATATCTTTATAGTATAACTTATCTATTGATAACTGTAGGAACAGTAGCGTAAATTGCAATTGATTTGTCTCAGAATTTTCCCTTATAGTATTTAATTATGTGTTAAATTTTACCATGCTGTTTTTACCTTTTTATTTTTCTCATTATATCTTCAACTCGACTATCCTGTATTTTTTTTTAAATATAACTTTGTTGTGCTATAAGCATAATAATTATAGTAGTAAACTAGATTTATCCCTGCAATAACACAATTGCGACATTTGAGAGTATTTTGGATGTAATACTTAAAAGTCAATGCATCAAATTTGTGGCGGGAAGCTAAAGGAGAGTGTATCGATGTGAGCGAGACAACCTACGAGTAAATCTCTTTTCATAAAAATGGCTTGTACACTGCAATTCAAAAGTATGTGTAGGTAATGAAGGGAAGAGACAAGAGAAACTCAGTTTAGTTGCATTATGTAGTGAGTCAGTTGTATAGCGAAGCTTTTTGTTGTGTATACTTAACGTAATATCATTGTACGACTATTAATAGTACGTAACAGAGTTAATTTAGAGGACCACATAAAACATGGTTACTCGCTAACCACATATAGCTATTCAGCTGACTAGCTCCAACTCACCGCATGCTGTAATGTATCGGCTGCGGCACGGACCTCACGATTTCCACAGTGATATGCAATTTTGAATTTATAAAATTAATAATTAGTAGGTTAGGGAATATGAAATATGATTAAGAAAATGATAGAGAGTTAAGGAAATTCCATTTATCGTAGGTATAAAAGTGCTTTATCATTCAGTGCTACTTATAAGCTTTTTTTTAACTCCTAGGACTAATATTGTATCTACTACCTAAATGATCACTTTTTTAATAACAAAAAAATGCTGTGAAACACAGCTAGACATTTCGGTGGTTCCATTCATTTTACAGTAACTAGACTATTTGGGAAATAGTTTTTCAAAAATACTTAGATGCACATGGTACTTACCCTCTTTCCTCCTACAAATTTATTGACAACAGCATTAAATTGTTCAGCTGGGTTGTTATTCTTATTCAATAAAATCTAAGCACAGCCTACAATTCTTTGTAATGCAAAGCAAATGTCCTGATACATTCCACATTCTTTCAGCATTGGCACTACATTTTCATTTTTATCTTTTTTGTCGCAAAAGTGCTTCACAATTTTCATCTTCACCAAAAATGTGATTGGGGGAGTTTAGCACACCTGCTTTAAAATCGTCCACTTTTTAAAAGAAATCTGTTGGTTCTTTGTTTCTAAATTCTGCGGCTTTTTTGATGGAGGTTCTAAATTTTAAAGTATTGTTCTCCAATTTTTTTCTTAATGACACTGGAATATTTTTGATTAAAGAACTACTTCTTGTGAACTTAGTAAGTAATCTCTTTTAACTTGTTGCACATATTTCGCAGCAAGTAATTCACACACTCAACTTTTTCAACGAGTACAGTACCATCCCCATCACCTATCAATTTTGTGTACCTCACTCCATGCATCGCTTCATTATTTTTTAATCCCTTTATTATTATTGCAGATTTCATGGACGTTGAAGATCCTGTCCAGTTTTTAGCACAAACGTGTTCTTTTTCTCTAGTTCGAAAACATACAATGCAAAATTTATTTTTCACACCCATAAACAAGACCTTTTTGGTTTCTTCTCCAATGATAACAGCTACTCCAGATAATGCATTGTAATTCGTTTTGTACTATCTTTTAGAACATGCTCCATCTGCAATTACCGTTATAGAAGAAACACCGTTTCCGTCAACATCACCCCTTTCAATGGCAAGCTTTTTTTCTTTTTTGCCCGCCAATACTTGCTGTTCCATTAAAGTGGTGTGGACATTATCCTGAAGGGTTCGTTGAACCTTTGTAAATAATAATGGGGTAATCGGAGGCAACTCCATAGTTGTGAGCATTTCATTCATTTGAGTGTAACCGGCTCCGACGGAGATCATTCCTACAAATTAATGTAAAACAATGAAAAAAACTTGGAATAAAAATGGCTATATACCCAAAACTGTCGACTTGTTAACATCTGCTGATGTTGATGGCTCTGTTGTGATTGAACTCAATTTATTGTAAACGTCGCATTTGATCTTCAATGTCGTCAATAAACCATATCTGCTTCCGTGAATGATATCGCAGTCCTGTATACTACAATTGAAGAAAGAATGATGGCTGATATTTTTAATTTGGTTCCAAAAATAATCCAACTTAATTCTCCGACCTGTAAATGTTGATGCAAGCACATCGCTAATACTGATTTCAGTGAAAGAACCTTCAGTAACCTAAGGCTCAGTGTCAGCGGGAATTTCATTATGGTCAGATTGCCTCCGTTTTTCATTCCACCTGAGTAACGCAGCTCTACAATATAAAATAATCTTTAAACTGAAAATACTTTAAAATTAACTCACTTTTTTCTTGATGATTTAATTGTTTTTTCTTTTCCCATTTCAACCCTGTAGCAAAATATTGGTATTTTCAAATATTTCATCTAACTCCGCTATCAAATCTCGCTGGCGCTCGTTTTGGCTAATATTGAGCCTGTTGAAACAATATCGCTTTTTTCATAACTAGTTACGTAAATAACTAATAATAGTCCAGTTTTGACACTTTTTTGTACAACTTTTTTTCAGCAGTTTCGAAAAAATATGAATGAGGTTATTCGATTCGGAATAGCATATGGATGGTGAAAATACGGCGGAAAATAGATATTCAGGCGCAGAAAATGAATTGTATGCTTTCTTAATCAGCTTTTGATCATGACAACTTTTATTTAAACATATGTATAGGTACCTAATAAAAAGTTTGTACTTACCTAGATATATTTACACTAACTCAACTATTGAGGTTAATCACTATTATTTACAAGTTTCAAATATTCAAGTTCCCGCACATCGGCACGCTGAAATACTCAGATTTGCGGAGTGTACAGGAATTAATCTGTATGATGGCGCATTTATCAGTCGTTCAAAAATTTGAGTTTGTCCGGTTCTTTGGTACCGTTTTTCTCCGTTATTAAAATGTATATTTCAATGAAATTTTAAGGGTATATTACTGACAACTAGTTGCAGAAGCTATGCATGTTTGATCCTAACTTTTTTTGAAATCAACAGAAATGAATTATTATTTGTCATCAATATAAAACCACACAACCACATACGTCCTCAAAATTTGAGTAATTTTTATGCAATAATAACTGAGAAAAATGGGTTTTGGATAATAAAACACATTTTTCATAGCTTTGTTCAATTATTATACTCTATTCTTGGATCTATATGTGGAAGCTCATGGATATTCACTTATTACTATCAATTATCAGAACGTTTTAAATATCTAAACATTTTATTAGCCGATATTCTATAAAATCTGGAAATGGTGAGAGCGCTAATGCAACGTTGATTCTTAAATTGGGTTATGAAATTTGTGGTGTATAATTTTGGAATGTTAATCAGAGGAAACTGAAAATTTTGATATTCCATATTATTATATATCTATATATTACCTTCCCTTATCTTTTTTCAGTTGAATTGTGTCGAGTACACAAACTGAAATACCTTACCTTA
The DNA here is from genome assembly GCA_910591685.1 of Galerucella tenella. Classification (NCBI taxonomy): domain Eukaryota; kingdom Metazoa; phylum Arthropoda; class Insecta; order Coleoptera; family Chrysomelidae; genus Galerucella; species Galerucella tenella. The sequence goes on along the minus strand of CAJUYH010011648.1, from coordinate 3,940 downwards.
CCTTGTCTTATCTTTTTTCAGGTGAATTGTGTAGAGTTACACAAACTGGAATATCTTATCTTTTCAGTTGAATTGTGTTAAATGACACAAACTGAAGTATCTTACCTTGCCTATGTTTTTGTGTGTTATAAGAAATGGCACATGAAAATTTATATTTACCTCAATCTTATCTTGTGTGGCAGAAGTAATGTTTCATAGTGAACATCTATCTGGTGTCTTTGTGGACATTTATCTAGTATTTCACCGGATAATAATTATGGTATCTTATCTTAGCTTGCGATATACAATTATTGTAAATTTTACTTTTATCACTTATAGCACTACAAAATAAAAATAAGAATCTATCTCTAAAATTGACTTGTCTACACAGATTATCTCAATATTTCTTTTTCGTTAATAGAATTTGCTCTATGACTTACCTACGATTAATTTTCTGTAAATTTGTGCAAGTTCAGTTACTAGCCAGCCCTTTGAATCAGTGCATGAATTAATTATATCTTTAAAAATGTAACGAAGATAGCTTTATTTCTTGAATACAATAAATTTCAAGTGTTTATCTGAATCTAACAAATAATAATAATAACAAATTTTTTATTTTGTCTAAATCATATCTTTACCGTAGATTTATGTACAGACGATGAGAAGCTGTTGTATATTGTGTTCTTCTTTGATTATCGGAGTATCGTTAGGGTTTATCCTATGTATCTTGTGTGAGGTTCTCCAGTTTTCTTATTTATTTTTATCTGAATTTGTATCTCATGTATTTTTCTTTTCTTTGTCTTTGTAGTATTTTATGGCTCAAAGTAAGTTCAGTTGCTAAACAGGTAGACTGTTCCTTTTGGATCAGTTCTTAAAGTCATATAAATACATGTCTTCGATTTTATTTGTCGTCTCTTCATATTTTTTTTCTCATTCTGTTTAGTGTTCTATGGTATTGAATAAGTTCAGATGCTAACTGGGTAGACTGTTCCTTGGTTCCAGTATTTAATATCATGGAAAATATTTGTCTCATTGTAACTTGGGAAAGAAAATTATCTGGGGGGGTTGAAAATATTGGTAATTGAGCCATAATGATGTTGTCTTTCGTCACTTGAGGTCAGAACTAGCCTAAGTCACATTTTTAAAATATTACAGGAGAAGCTGTTTTTTGTATATATAAAAAACCTTTTGAAGAATGTTCTTCAAAATTTAGTCAAATCATCTTTAGAGGCATTAAAACAAAATAAGGTATTGAATAAAGAAAAACAAAAAAATATATATTTATCACAATTCTCTAAATCAACATGGCTGCTATTTAAGTTGATGCCTAAGATCAAAACGGTGAGTGATTATTTATTTTATTCTTACTGGTCCAAAAAAATTAAACAGGAAAAAATGTCAAAAATAGAATTATTGTTCATCAGTTCTGATTGCTTGAAATATGGAAGACAACGGAAGATCATAACTTACCAAAAAAGTAGAACATAAAAAATTTAAACAAAAAAGCAAACATTATTCACTATCAGAATCATTGTCCAGTTCTGCTTGCTTAGAATATGGAAGATTACGAAAGAAGTCATGATATGTCTTACCAATAACGCATTTTTTACAAAGGAACTGCAAATGATCGTATTTTTTTGATAAGTGGGATGGGCTTGTTGTATAATGTCTTTAATTTATAGCACGGGTTCCCAACCTTTTTTTTGTCTACTGCCCACTTTAAGAATAAATTATTTTTTAACGCCCCCCTTTTTAAACATACTTGAAAACCGCTAAGTACTTATAACTGATTATTCCCTCTAATTGGATACTATATTTGACTTCTCTTTATAACAATATTTTTAATTCTTGTGTTATCCCGAAAAATTGGTCCGAAATATTACTGACTATGTTACATAAAGGTGGTGATTCGGAAGATCCTTCAAACTATAGAGGGCTATCACTAGTTAATTGCTTGGCTAAAATATTCACACAATTAATTCTCAATAGATTAACTTCCTGGTCGGAGGAGTATGAAATATTACCTGAATGTCAGTCAGGTTTTCGTTCAGGTCGTGGTTGTATAGACAACGTTTATGTTCTTTCCTCTGCTATTCATTCGCATATAAGGCTTCGGAGGCGTAAGTTATTTGCAATATTCGTCGATTTTAGCCGTGCCTTTGATTCTGTCGACCACAAATTATTGTGGGAAAAATTGTTCAATTCAGGGGTGTCTGGGAAGATTATACAGCTCTTGAAAAAATTATATTCATCTGCAACTGTCAGAGTCAAAGCGTCCGATGGACTCTCTAAACCTTTTGAAGTGACAACTGGTGTCCTACAAGGCGAATCTTTGAGCCCCCTGCTCTTTTCTTTGTTTATCGCGGATATTGAAAAACATTTTTATGGACAGGGAGCTCAGGGAATAAACATTGACGGCAATAATGACATTTTGTGTTTGCTATATGCGGATGATCTCGTCATACTTGCAAATTCAGAAATTGACGTATCAAGGAAACTTAAATATTTGGAAACCTACACAGCTCTGAACAAATTATCCATTAATACCCAAAAAACTAAAATAATGTCATTCTCAAGAAGTGGTTTTCACGACAGTAAGTTCAAATATTTTTTCAATAAATCTGAAGTACCTTTCACTAACAAATATGTGTACTTAGGTGTCACGCTCACATCATCTTGTCTGTTTAGGGAGATGGCCTCTGTTTCTTCCGAAAAAGGCAAGCATGCAGTTGGGGCCGTTTTGCCAATTATGGCTAAAGCAAAAATTGATACTTGGTATCCCAGAATAAAAATGTTTGAATCGCTGGCACTTAGCACACTATCTAGTTGTATACCAGTATGGGGTCTGAGGTACGTTGACATCGTGGAAAAAGTTCAAATTTATTTCCTGAAACGAGTCCTGCAAGTTCAAACCAATACTCCCGATTATGTCATGAGACTGGAGACTGGACGTGTAAAGTTTGCATATAATATATTCAAAATGACGTATAATTGGTTGTGCAAAATATTAGCTATGAATGAAAGACGCCTTCCCTTTCTATGTTTCAAACGTCAACTCCAACTTATGAATGAATCGGGCAATTCGAAGTTTAATTGGTTGGCACAAGTCAAACAACTCTTCATTATAACCGACTCTCTTGAAATATGGGATAATTTGAATAGTAATTTGTTGGAAAAAAATAAAAAAATTATATTTAAAAAGTACTATGAAAAATTGCATGCTGATGATATTTTACTGATGCAGCGTTGTTCCTTTTTGTCTTTATATTCATCATTCACTATAACTAAGCAGCCAAGTAATTATTTATTGTTAAAATTACCCATACAGATCACCCGTACAATTGCCCAGCTACGACTGAGTAATAAACACAGGTTACGTTTCACGTACAGAGCGATGTCGTACACAGTTGATCCAAATCAGGTATGTACTGCCTGTAATCACTTAGTAAATGAAACCTTATCCCATTTACTATTTAACTGTCCAATATATACGACTATGAAACCGAAGCTTGACTGTTACTTGAGCCTGGATTTCTTTATTAATGCCCTTGATAATTTAAACACATTGAATGCTAAAATTATCTCCAGTTACATTTGGAATATATTAAAATTGAGATCATTTATCATTAACGAATAATTAAGCTTTATATTGGTTTCAATTTGTTTTGTTTAATATCCTTCGTTTTTTTTTTTCTATCTCTCTTTACCTTTATTTGTTGTATACTAGGTAATAATTGTTTTTCTTTTTTTTTTTTTTTGTTACTCAGATTTCTTGCTGTAAACTATTTTGTTTTAAGAGCAATAAAAGTATTATTATATTATTATTATTATTACTGATTATTGAAACGCAACTTTATAGTATTCGGACAGAGTATCTTTTATTGAAAATAAAACAAACAATCAATTCTTATATGAAACTAATGTGAAGGTTGAATCTGATGCTGTTCAATAAGTTTGTTGA
>CAJUYH010011647.1:0-10835 GCA_910591685.1 Galerucella tenella | reverse complement strand
TTGGTAAAATAGGTACCGTACGCCATTTGTACGTTTGACAGATATACCCTCCCCTCTTACCGACGCCCCGTAGCTACAGATAAACTTGCCAAACTATACCTACCTGATATCTGGTGGTACAACTCGGCGATCCCGGTTACGTTTTCCAGATCATTCTTGAAAATAAGGCGGAGGAGCCATAGTCGTCTCATATGGGAATTTCACTGGGGGCACTAATTGAGCACATTAATGCAGCAGCTCGCGTAACAATAGTTTTCTTTTAATTGATTCTTTCTGATCTATACTGATTTATCCAATTTTTTTCGAATTTATACTACTTTTTTGGAATTTTTACAATTGTTTTCAATGTATACCATTTTCTTCCAAATTTTTAATAAATTATACTAGTTTTCAACCAAACCCATACTGATTTCTCAAATTCTTACAATTTTTTCAAGGTAATAATTTTTTTTCTATTTTAAACTATTTTTTCCGATTTTATTCAACTTTTTTTTCGAATTGTTACAAATTTTTCCAATTTTCTTTCGCATTTTTGAACTAATTTATCTAGTTTATCAAGTAATCAATAAGGCATGGAAAAAAGAAACTATACTAGAAGAATGGGGAACAGCTCTAATAACACCGATACACAAAAAAGGAGACTACAAAAATTGCAATAACTATAGAGGGATTACGTTACTGAATACCATAACAAAAATAATAGAAAGAATAATTAACAACAAACTCAGGAATAAAATAGAGTCACAACTCTCAGAACCACAAAGTGGGTTCAGGCCCGGAAGAAGCTCACAAGACCACATATTCACCATAAAACAAATAATAGAAAAGAGAAGATCAGAAAACCAAAATATATATCTGGCATTCATAGACCTAGAAAAAGCCTTCGACAAGGTACCATGGGAGAGTCTGAAAAATAGAAATATCGATGGAAAAATCATAAATATGATTAAAAACATATAAGTAATAGAAATAATAGAAATTATGTCATCAAGAACAACATGAAATCAAAAGGTTTCAAAACAAAAGAGGGTTTGAGACAAGGCGGATCATTGAGCCCAATGCTTTTTAACATTTTCATGGACGACATCATTAAGGAATGTGATAGAAATAGCAAAAAAAATGTGCATTGGATAAAAAAATATGCAGAGAGTAGAGATAGCTGAGGGAGCATTTGCCGATGACATAATACTGATAGCTGAAAATGAAGAACGACTACAATATAATATAAAAATATGGAATGAAACACTGAAGAGAAAACAAATGAGAATAAACAAAGATAAAACCAAGGTGATGACCATAGGAGGCGAAGAACTAAATATAACGATAGATGATATAAAAATAGAAAAAGTAAAAGATTTCAAATATCTAGGTGTAACGATAGACGAAAAGGGAAGACAAGAAGCAGAAATTAACAACAGAATCGAGAAAACCATAAAACTGTACTATACAATGAATTAGAACTTCATCAATAAAAGAGAAATTTCAAGACAGACAAAACTAAAAATATTCAAAACAATATATAGACCAGTATTAACAAATGGATGTGAATCCTGGATATTAACAAAAAAAAATCAAAAGTAGAATACAAGCAACAGAAATGAAATACCTGAGGAGAGTTATAAGAGTGACAAGGAGAGACAAAATAAGAAATACACGAATAAGAGAAGAACTAGACATAGAAGACATTATTTCATTTATAGAACAAAAACAATTAGGATGGTGGGGACACATACAGAGAATGCCAAGCAATAGACCTGTGAAACAAATTTATGAAGCGAAAACACAAAACAAGAGAAGAAGAGGAAGACCTGAAAAAACCTGGAACGACATGATAGGAAAGATTCTACAAGAAAGAAATAAGCAATGGAATGAAACAAAGACACTGACTAGAGACAGAAAAGAATGGAATAAGTTCATGAAGCAACAATAAAATGATAACCCGACACCCTGAGGGTAAAAGGGCTCAAGATTATATATATATATATATATATCTAGTTTATACAATTTTTTTAGAATATATACTAGTTTTCCACCAAGCCTATACTAATTTCTCAAATTTTTACTATTTTTCTTTTTTTTCTTTCGATTTCATACTTTTTTTTGTATTCTACCTTATACATTTTTTTGATCTCTTTTACCGATATTTTTCGAATCTGTACGATTTTCTCAAATTTATTTCCAAAAATAATGCTCAACATTTTAAATTTACAGAAACACACTGAAGATGATCTGAATTTCGAAAGCATGAAGAAAGTTCTACAAGAACCGCCGGAAATTCGAAAAGAAGCTGAGGCGGAAAGAAGAAAAGTTCTCAGTCACACGTTCAGGACAGCTACATTTTCGGAATTAGTAAGAAGGACACAGCCGAAGGTAAAAAAATTATATTTTGAAATCGAAATCACTTTTTTAAATCTACTTTTCACAAAAACCAACAAAAATCGCTCACTTTTAAATCAAACTACATTTAATTTCACATTTTCTGAAAAAATTAGAATACATCTTTCACATAGAATCAAAATATACAGGGTGAACCGATAAAAAAAACTAAATAGCTCATTCATTATTCAATCCAACTGCAACGAATTTTACATTTTCCTCTTATTTATTGTCTGTACAGAAAGTACGAGGAATAATAAATCATTCATTTAAGTAGATTTCATAGACGTACCAAAATATATTTTAAGAGGGTATACCGTAAGGTACATTTTGTACATTAAAAGCGGAAGGCAGGCATTCGTGGAAGGTTTGTCGTTAGGTTTGCAGCCACCATCTGGAAAAGGAAAAAGACTTATCATTGTCCATGTTGGAAGTTCTGAAGGTTTTGTTGATGGTGGATTATTAACTTTTATTTCAAAACGCACGGGGGACTATCACGAAGATATGAATGGGGATGTCTTCGAGGAATGGTTTGTTCAAATGTTGGATCTGATTCCAAAAGGGGCTGTTATTGTTATGGACAACGCAAGTTACCATTCACGGTTACGAGAAGCATTGCCCACAAGTCGTTGGCGTGAAGCAGAGCTTTTGGAGTGGCTTATTTCGAAAAATATTGAGTTTCCAAAAGATCCACTAAGGAAAGAACTTTACAGAATTGCAAAAATGAACAAGAATAAATACAAAACCTACATTGTAGAAGAAATGGCTTCTTCTCGTGGTATATCAGTTCTTCGACTTCCCCCTTATCATTGTGAACTTATTCCCATAGATTTAATATGGGCTCAGGTAAAGGGGGAAGTTGGAAAAAAAAATACTACTTTTAAAATAAACGATGTTGTGAAATTGTTTGAGAGTGCTGTAAGTCATGTTAGTAAGGAAAATTGGACAAACTGTATCGAGCATGTTATCAAAGTAGAGGCAAATATGTGGAAAATTGACAATATTTGTGATGATTTAATCGACCCTATTATTATTAATGTCAACAACGATTCTTCCTCTTCCGAGTCGGATATAGAATAAAATGTAAGTAATAAATGTATTCCAATAATAATTTCTTTTCATTTTTTATTATATTATAATTTAAAACGTATTTTTTTCCCAAAATACACACCACTGCATTGCGTTATTGCTTATCTGCTAATCCTTTAACAATGAAGAAACCCTAAACTTTGCTACAACTGAAACAAATACGGGGTCGATCTACCTGGTTTTTAGATTCACGGAAGAAATGTAATTTAAAGTAAGAGATTTATCAAAAATTTCATGGTGCTCCCTGTAAAGGTTTTGCATACTTAATTAGGGTTTATTACTCCTCGTACTTTCTGTACAGACTATAAGAGATAATAGTTTTCCTTTACTCTGTATATGAATAACTGTTGATAACATCAATTTACACGGTTCTATATAAAATGTCTCTATTCGCATTTCAGCATGATGTTTTACAGAGTAAACTGAGTGAAATATTCAAGTCTCTAACGGTGAACGAAAATCGAAGTCCCGCCGAAGAAAAGAAGACAGATATTCCTCACTACGAACAGAATTTCCCGGAATTATTCTACTACTGAAAACGATAAAGGGTCAGGTGGAAGTTTAGTTTTGGGGAAGGTTGTAAACAGGATATGGAATTAAGAATTTAAACAGCTTTCTTGCTAAAAGCGTTCGATATTTTCACTTATATTTAGATAAGTTGAAAAGTTTTATTTGCAATTTAAGCTTCAAAAACGTAAATTAATTTCAATCAACAGACATTTTTTATTCGAATTTACTAACACCATGTATATAATTGCTGTAGATGTAGGTTTTTTTGAGATCTAAATGTACTCTTTTATATCAAAAGTAGATACCTCAACTTTCCTACGGTTCATTTCTTGCTGATGTTTTTCTACGCCATTATCTTATTTTTTTTTAATCAACAAAACAATTTTCAGATTTCTAAGTTGGTTGATTGTTCACAAATTGTACCAAACACATCAAATCGAATGTCACGTTGAAATATTTGCAATCACTCCAATTTAAAAGCTCAAACGTATTGATAATTAATAAGTAACCAATGTTTTTAAGCTTGAATAGCTCTTTATTTTGAGCTCAGAGCTCGAAAAAGAAGTGAAATTCATTTGAATGATTTCGGAGAACTCGTGAATAACTAATATCACATTTTTGACCTCTAAAAAGGAATAGAGTAGCGTTTTTTAGTACGAATAGCTCAAGAATGGATTAAATCAACTTTTTCAGCTAAAACAGTTGAAAAAAGTAAGCTTAAGGAGCCCGAAAAAGAGCTGAAATCTATTTTTGAGCTCTTAAAAGCGAATTTAATTTGGAGAGCTTGGAAAATGATTAAAATTGCATTTTTCAGCTTGGAGACTATGAAAAGGATGCAAAATTCTTATTTTTGTGTTCAAGGAGCTCGAAAGACGAACCGGAAAAAGAACTGAAATCTATTTTTGAGCTCTTGAAAGCGAATTCAGTTTGGAGAGCTTGGAAAATGATTAAAATTGCATTTTTCAGCTTGGAGACTTTGAAAAGGATGCAAAACTGTTATTTTTGTGTTCAAGGAGCTCGAACGACAAACCGGAAAAAGAACTGAAATCTATTTTTGAGCTCTTGAGAGCGAATTCAGTTTGGAGAGCTTGGACAATGATTAAAATTGCATTTTTCAGCTTGGAGACTTTGAAAAGGATGCAAAATTCTTATTTTCGTGTTAGGCTTAAGCTTAAGGAGCCCGAAAAAGAGCTGAAATCTATTTTTGAGCTCTTAAAAGCGAATTTAATTTGGAGAGCTTGGAAAATGATTAAAATTGCATTTTTCAGCTTGGAGAGTTTGAAAAGGATGCAAAATTCTTATTTTTGTGTTCAAGGAGCTCGAAAGACGAACCGGAAAAAGAACTGAAATCTATTTCTGAGCTCTTGAAAGCGAATTGAGTTTGGAGAGCTTGGAAAATGATTAAAATTGCATTTTCCAGCTTGGAGACTTTGAAAAGGATGCAAAACTCTCATTTTTGTGTTCAGGGAGCTCGAAACGGAAATTCGAAAAATGTATTTAAGTAACTTCTTTGAGATCGGAGAGCTCGAAAAAAGACTGATATCCATATTTTATTGCTTTAGAAAAGTAAGCAATGCTTTTTAGCTCTAGAAGCTTGAAAAGGAGCTAATGATAGCCGCATTAGGTACTAGAAATGAACACAAGCTTAATCAGGATAAATAAAGATCATACCGGCTTGAATTTGAAAAGAAGTATCAAAAATTGCAAAATTAAATGCAAAAACTGATTGAATGATATCTAAAATTGCCAATTAAAATGTACAACTAGAACGTTCTAAATTATTATCGATATAAAATTAAAATATTTATTTATTTTTCACCTTTAAATGATTGTTAATACTTTTAACTAGAATGTATCTTCAAAGTTTATCTCTTGTTACAATATTAAATGAAATATAATACAAGTTGAAAGGGCAATCTATCTTTTATTTCTCCTCCTTTTACATATGTTTGAACTACAATAGTTCGAAATTTGAAATGTGCTTGTATAAATGCTCGGAAAATGTGAAAAATTCAAATCCATGTTTGGTATAGGAAGCTTGAAAGTAGAGGAGTTCAGTCTAAGGTCACTGTGGCTAACAAAAGTGGTTTTTTCTGATAAGAATGACAGTTAAGGTCCACCCTTCAAAACAAGATTTTTACATATTTTTGGAACTTTAGTTCTTTACGCCAGGTTATGTTTGAGCGACCAGGGGTCGCGACGCAATAGATCTGACCGTTACGCGTTACGTTACGAAACGTTATGTTACATTTCTTCGTTATGTGCCTTGCTTTTGCGTGCTTGTGCCTCCTTAGTCTCTCTCTCTCGTTTACGAAGCAGCGATTCATAATAATAAATATGCTCCTACCCGGATTCGAACCCGGGCCGCCCGCGTGCAATGCGAGCATTCTAACCACTGAACCACCGATGCTACATTGAAATTCTATGCAAAGCTGGTATTCGCAGTGCTAGTGATCTACTTGAATTTGTTCAAATAAATTTTTACTATTATTTCCATAATTTTTTTTGCGCGATTAAGGGGTCTAGCTACTTTTCGAAATACAGGGTGTTGAAATTTTGAAAACTTGAATGTTTTAATTCGATAACTTTAAAATGGATGGATAAATTGATTTGACATTTGGCAGGTGGTTTTTAAATGTAAAAGGGCATATTTTGAAAGAAATTGTAGTTTGTGCAACTAGTGTGGATATGATGGCCATATCGCACGAGGACGAAGATGGGGCACGACGCCGTAGGCGGAGTGCTCAATCGTTCAAGTGCGATATGGACAATCCACACGAGTCGAGCAGCATATTTTTTCTACGACCCACTTAGGAAAAAATCTAGAAAATTAAAATTTCTATAAACTGTAATATAGCTTCAAATTAAAAATTTAACAATTCAATTTTATGTTTCCACTAATTTTTTTGTGGTAAACGTACAGTTCTCGAATGTCCAATTTGTATAGTGATACGGTTTCCTTTTTTAAATATACGATGCTGTTATAAGTAGATGTTGCCAGTCGGACTCCCTCATGGAGGGTACCGTACCATTATCTATAATAATGAATATTCTGCTAAATATTTTAAACGTCTACCTGTTGTCGTTATTAATATCAAGCAGAATGATTATTTAAAAATAAAGTTAACAATAAAAAAAATTCCTCACGGGAAATCGAACTCAGGTGTGCTTACTACTCAACCAGCAAAGAATATGCAAATTGTTTATCTATAACGTCAGATGTATTACATAACTTTTGCTACCGTGTGTCCCGCGACAAGTTCTACCTTTTTTTTCATTGCGAACATCTATATTGCCTTATTAAAATTATGAATACACCCCCGAAGCGTATATTTTGAAATTTAAAATGACTTTTTAGCTGAATACTCAACATATCGGTGGCCAATAATTCTAGGAACTCTTGGCATGTCACCATTTCATTTCTGTTATCCGTCACTGGTTATGTCAGATGTCAGTGGAAAAAGTAATTAGAAGAATAGAGATACAGCTAATCAGAAATGATACAAAAATTAATCGAAAATGGACATACACAATTAAACGAATATCAACAAAAATAAATATAACTGACATTTGACATAACTATACCTCATTTAAAAACCAGGAGGAGTGATTTGAATTTAAGTTGGCAATTCTGTAGACCTCTGATTGGTCAGATTCAGCCCAGTTTCACACAACACTTTTTAATATTGACATCAGCTGATAGTTTTCATTTTTGATAGTTCTGACAGATAAATAAATAAATAAATATTGGATGAAAAACCAAAAATATTCTGAAGCAGTGGGTACATTATTACTTTACATTTTTTTTAAAGTAGTAAAGTCGGTTTAGCGAGTATTAAGGGAATACTGAAGTAGAGGAACATTATGTAGTGCAGAAAATATTGATGGAATACCAGGACTTTTGAAAAATTGTGATGAGTGAATAAAAAATGTCGTTCGAAGAACAAAAATGTTAACTGTGCTGGACAAAATTTTGCAAGCTTCAAAGAAACGTTCAGACTTTCTTGAAACAAATTACATTTATCTGTGTCACCTTTTGACGAGTCAAATGTAGGTACTATTTATTTGTTATATAAGTACATATTTGGGAAGAAATCGTCAAAGTTCATAAGAAGAACATGCCATGGAAGATTAAAACAATATAGAAAAGAATGGGTTTGGTAGAAAATACATGATTGGTTTTTGAAGTTAAAAAGAAGGAAGAAGGTATCTCAGAAGTATTTGAAAAGTGGTTTATTATTTATTATTATTTCAATTTAATTGTAATAAATATAATTAAAGTAACTTGACTATCTGTAATTCTTCACCATCAACAATGACCATAATTTGTTTGTTGTCGATGTGAATCTGAATCTTCTTATGTTTGAATAAAAGACGAAACAGGAGAAAGTCTTACATTTTGTTTAATGCGTAGGTACATCTGAAAAATATACTGCAGATCAGAGCAGAAATCGACTTATGACTAAAATATCTTTGCTATCAAGGCATATTTAATAAATTTGGAACACGACTGTTGACTACGTTTTCGGAACACACCCTTTAGTAACTAATCTGGTAACTTTTAGTGGTGTGAGTAAGGCTTTTCAAATTACTCCTCCTGGTTTTTAAATGAACTATAGTGACAGAATAACAGAAATGAAATGGTGACATGCCAATACTTCCTAGAATTATTGGCCACCGATATGTCGAGTCATGTTGAGTATTCAGCTAAAAAGTCATTTTAAATTTTAAGATATAATATGTTTCGGGGGTTCATTCATAATTTTAATAAAGCAATATATGTTGCTTTCGTTTATTTGGGCTTCAAGCACTTGTGCGTGACGCCTCAGTCGTCACGACTTTTGAGCAAATCGAACACGATTTTTTTGAATCCTCAAAACCACCTGACATGTGCCAATGCCAATGAATTTCCTGTGTTGTTAGAAGAACAGTTTTCAATCATAATGTTTTTGACAATAAAATTTTGCATATTTAGGTATTTTTAGTGAGGTTTAAATAGTATTAAATCGTAATCGGCACAATCTTAACCTTTAAATAAACGTCAAATCGGACAAACGTCAAATATTTAATGTCCGTGGACTTTTCGGTATGTGCTTGAGGGGCAAGGGGAAGGTAAAACTAGGCGTCACGCCCGGTAATAAACGAACGGAATTCAGTCACTACGAGCTGCTACTAGCAGCCAAAAGTAAATAATCGAAAGCACCTATAGATGTTCTCAATAATAAAAAAACATGCAAAAATCTTAAGTTTTGAAGGGTAGACCTTAACTGTCATTCTTGTCAGAAAAAACCACTTTTGTTGGCCACACTGATCTTAGACTGAACTCCTCTATCCATAGGACATGTCTATAAACTGATATGTTGATACTAATGACAGTTGCCCTGAGGAAACTCAGCAGTGCAACCTTTCATCGGACATTTGATACTTGTTATAAATAGAATTGGTGCTCCTTTAGTTCATAATATTCCATATTTGAAAGTTATAAATAAAACGAGTTGAAAAATATGAAAATAGTTTATTACAAAATTCAGTATGATGCTCAATTAAAGCTTGGATTTTTGATTGACCTTATGATTTGACAACTGTTTTCTCAATTCCCTTCGTAAAATTTTCCCAGCTTGGTTCTTCGGAATCGCCGGTACGAAGATGACGCCACCTCTTAATCTTTTCGGTGGCGAAACTTTGCCTACAACAAATAAATAAAAATAGTATGAAAAGATCATTTCCATTTCCTTAATTTGTTTCGTACCAGCTTCAAGATTACACTTACCTGCTATATAATCTTGAATTTCCTTTTCCGTAACATCAACTCCGGGCTTTTTAACAACAAATGCAATTGGAAGCTCCCCAGCTAATTCGTCGGGAAGTCCCACAACTCCTGCATCCAAAATTTTTGGATGGTGTATGAGTAAAGCTTCCAATTCAGCTGGTGGTACCTGATACCCTTTATATTTGATAAGTTCCTTCAACCTATCAACAATAAATATGAATTTATTGTTATCATAGTATCCCAAATCACCAGATTTAAGCCATCCGTCTAAAGTAAAACTTTCCCTTGTATCTTTCTCATTTTTATAATATCCCTTCATCAATAACGGACCTTTAATGCATATTTCACCAACTTGATTTGGTCCCAGAGACCTTCCGGTGTCTGGATCTCTTATTTTTATTGATGTGAACGTTGCCGGAAATCCTACCGTACCTTCGTTGTCGGGGTTATCACTTGCCCCAAGGGCTGCAGCTAAGTACTCCGTCAGACCGTAGCCTTGAAATACTCTACTAATGTTAGGTAATCTGTAATCATATTTTGATCATTATATCCTAAAATTTTACCCAAGAAATGAAAACATTTATAATATTGAATTTACCTTTTCTTGAGTAGAAGTACAGTTTGTTTGTTTAATGGCGCAGATCCACTTCCAATGCTTTTCAAACAAGACAAATCATATTTGTTAACTTTGGGTGACATAGCTAATAATACTACTAAAGGAGGCGGTACACCCAAAGTTTCTAATTTAAAATCTTGTATTGCTTTCAAAAATAAATCCTCATCGAATCTGCTCATTACCAATAATTTGATTTGATGGGCGATGCAGGATAGACCTAAAACTATTCCAGCTCCGTGAAAGAAGGGCATTAAGCCGATGGTACCTTTACGTTTGTCTATAGCGCTAGTATCGCTTAGATCTTTTAAAGAGAATCCACTGTTATTATAAAACGGATCTCTGAAAAAAAAACAAAAGGGATGGGATAAAACTGGGATTAAAAATTGTTGTGAATAGAACTAAAATAATGAGAAAGCAACACAAAATGGGGAAATGAAAATAGGAAATAAACAATTATTCAAGAAGTAAAAAATT
>CAJUYH010011646.1:0-10837 GCA_910591685.1 Galerucella tenella | reverse complement strand
TAGACCTCCTCGAAGTAGGTTTAATGAAAATTATATTTCTTCTAATGCTAAGTCTGGACGATTTTCTGTAAATGTTTGGGCTTGGATGTATAGAGGAGGTTTAGGAATGTGCTGGAGAATCGAAGGAAGATTAAATGCGAGGAATTATTTGGATATTTTAGATGGAGTGATGTTACCATCGGTTAGGGAAATCTTCCCCAATGATAATTTTATTTTTCAGCATGATAATTGCTCAGTGCACACTGCTCGCAGCGTACGCAATTATATTGCTGAAAATAACATTGACACGCTACCATGGGTCGCTAAAAGTCCAGACCTTAATCCAATAGAAAATGTTTGGGGGTTTATGGTAAAAAAATTAAAAAATTTAAATACAATTCCACGAAACAAAGAGCACTTATGGACACTAATAGAAGAAACCTGGGAAAGCTTGAGAGAAGATGAACATTTAACATTAAATTTAACTGACTCAATGCCTACAAGATTACAAGAACTTATCAATAATAATGAGGGTATGACACGTTATTAATTATTGAATGTAAACTTTCATGGCTTTCATGCTACCATGGTCTATGATCTATTTGTTAGTTCATTTATTTGAAATGTTTTAATTCTGAATTACGTGGATCTCGTATCCAAATCTAAGACTGTAAACTTTTCTATTGAAATTTTGTAGTTATTTTTGAAATTTTATGGCTACAAATGCACAATTGTTTGAATCAGGTTTTCTAATTTTTCTCGATTCTGTTGTTACTGAAGCATTAGTTTTCTGTATCTTTTGCATGTCTTGCCGTATAAATAATCAGATAAAGCTATGTTTAGCTCTATTCTAGTTAAAACTGGTCTTCCATTTCCAATTTTTCCTACAACAGTTTGATCCTTGTCTCACCTTTTTTTAAATCAGTCATCTAATTAACCAACCAAATTTTATTTTAAAAATTTTCGAACCTGTAAAAATGTAATACTTTTGTATTTATTACAATATCACACTATTTCTAAATTTAAGCTAGTTACTGTTTGTGTATAAATGATATAATAGATTTTTCTTTTTTCCAATTTGTTTTATTGCTTTACAAAATTTAATTTCATCATTACATATACTAACATTTTTGTTGAGCTGGCATCACTGCCCTAGAAATTATACCATAACAGCTGGTTTAGCATTGACAATTTTTAAGATCAATTTACACAGCTACAAAAACACTATTTTGGATTATAATAGTTGTACCAGTTTTATATGACGCCGGCTGTACCTACTAAAACCTCGTTATTTTTCCAGTAATTTGTTTCAATAAAGCTTTTGATTTGTATTTTTTTTCCTCAAATTATAAAGTCAACACACACAGTTACCTATCTATACAAAATATTTTGACAAGAATAGAGATAACAAATTCGAAAAAATTAACGAACCTTATCGTTATATCAATCGCTATAACCGCCCGATTCGTTGCCATCAAAATCATATCTTCGACAAATCGGACAAACACGTCGTTTTCATTCCCCAGGTCTTTATTAACGACAATTCATCGGCACGCAGACAGTTCGCCATCATTACATTTATTAGACTTGACAACGCTGTCATTTGTAGGACGATTTGATTACTGTTTAATTAGTTTTGTTATAAATTTCCTTCTTGTCCGATTAAGAATGTTCTATAAGATAATCTAATAAAAAGAAATGACTGACAAGTACGAGCTTTAGTAGCTATAGAGGGAATTTGATCGGTTTTTTGTTAATAAATGCAAAAAATTATCAAAAAAGTTAAAATTTTGTACTGTGTTAATATATTTTATAGCAGTTTTATATTTTTCCTACAACCACTATATGCAAAACACGCTTTTCTACACAAATTTTTATACGCAAAACAGGCCTTTTCTTAATTCTTTTGATAGCCGATGGAAAAGTAGACGCTATGGCACTATTCCGCACTGAAATGCCTGGCTCGTTCCACAAACTTCAGAGCTCGTGGGAAAAGTGACGCTTTACGCACTTGTTGTACAATAGTAGTTTTCCTACAACCACTATATGCAAAACACGCTTTTCTACACAAATTTTTATACCCAAAGCAGACCTTTTCTTAATTATTATGATAAACTTTGGAAAAGTACACGCTATGGCACTTTTCCACACCGAAATGTCAAACAAAGCTATCTGTGACCTGTTAACTTTTTTGACACTTCAACCTGATAGTGAACTTCTGTACAATTTTTAAATGTAAACCAAAGTTAAGCAAACTATTTATTTCATTTTTTATTTTAATTTATTAATTATAAAAACAGTAACATATTAAGCATTATTTTAGGAATCAAAATAATGTATCTTCCAAGTTGTCCAATTCGGACAATGAAAATACTCCTCCAGAGCTCGAACTGCTTCGAACTGCAGCCGAAAATTTTTTACCTGTGGTTTCAATACAAAATTGTTCAAATTTTACAATTAATTATACATTCAACTGATTTGTCTATTTATTTTCATATTGTAAGCTCTTTCTGTTCAAATTACTTTATTTCCTTCGTTAGTAAATGTGGTTGTAGAAAAAATATTGTGTACAACTTGTACGTAAATCACTTTTCACACTCGCCTTGACAATTCAAAGTGAATATGAATAATATTTTCCATCCTCAAGCAAAAAAAAATGGTACTTAATCTGATAGGTTATTTCGAGAATGAATGAAAAAGTGGAAATTTGTCAACCAGTGAGCAGGAAACCACATTTTGGTAACCTCTGTGTCTTCTGATTTGATATATACGTTTAGTAACCGTTGAACCCGCACAATAATAGCGCTTTTGACCATACAATAACTGTATTGTAATGTTTTCCTTCTATTTTTTTACCCTCCGCTTTTTAGTACGTATTCGTAGGTCAAACTACTCTTCTTTTTTCGGTTGTTAAAATCAATTTATCGGGAAAAAAATCCACTTTCAAACGTCAACCATATCAATTTCTGTTTTTATACGCATCTAACAGGCAAAATTGTTACATGTTTTGAAATAATTACTGTTTACTTTACATCACATTCAGTGTGTAGCTTCACAAGCCTTTGATAAATATTGATATGGGGGTTATGGTGATTTATACCGGCAAAATAATAATATTTTCATTTTCGGTAAAGCATGTTGTTGTTTCGTACAAGCTGTTTATGTTAAAGGGTCGAATATAAGTAAATTAAAATTATAAACTGTGAGTTTAGGTAGTAGTTTTTTTTTATATACAGTGTGACCCATTTTGTTTGGAAGCACCCCCGTAAAATTCGAATTTTTCAACCGATTTTGATTTAATTTTTTTTGTTAGATTCAATATCAAAAAGAGTATTTTGGCACAAATTTTCATAGCTTAATTAGTATTTTTAAGGCCCTCTATGTTAATTTTTCTTTGCCAAAAAAGACAAAAGTACATAAGGCATTTTTTTTCTCAAATATAACTACACCACTGGATTCATAAATTTTCATCAACGACTAAGTTATTACAACATGAATTTGGAAAAAGTGGTATTTTCATTAAATTTTTACGTAGAATGTAGACAAATTTTTGAAATGGCAACATGGTAAACAAAAACAATGACTCAAAAATATTGCACAGTGAAAATTCGAAGCCGATAACTTAATCCGTTCTGTAGTTATAGCTTCTGTAAGTAACGTAAAATTGTGCTTAATAATTTGGTTTGTTGGCAAAGTAGTCTATGACAATAGGGTCATTAAAATTTCTTGACTGCAATTTTTTTTAAATACGTTTGGTCACTGTTCCAGTCTCAATAAATACTTTTTTGATTTTGTGCACTTCAAAGCAGCAAATACGACGATCTGGATGTCTCCGATTAACTATTTCTATTACTTCTCGTTCACTGCCATCATCGTAACCACAAAAAAGTACAATTTCAACTTTGTCTTGAATAGTTAAATAGTTGAATATTTGGAACATTTAGTACTTACTATTTCACACAAATTTTAGAAAAAAGTCACCAAATATGGAATAGTATCCTAATATGGAATGCCTTCATTTCTCTAAGACTATAAGTATGAAACGCAACACTCGACCATCTTCTGTTTCATTCGGTCTACTAACTATCGCACCCACACCATCGAGTCAGTTGCGAGAATGCTTCACGTGTGGCAGGCGTGTTTTGTTTTGTTGTTGTGCAGAAAATTTTAAAGGTAAGTAATAAACGAGTATTACCAGCTGTTATGTTTATTTACGTAAGTGTTATACTATTGAGTATATCGGTACTATGTTTATTTCACCATTTTGTGATCTTTTGTCATTAAAATATTGTGACTATAAAAAATATTTAGAAGAGTTTGAACTAGTATAAAAATCCAATATGGACAGTCATCGGTGTCTAATTATGGAATATTAAATTAAATGCTTGATGTGTGGGCTCTGGGCACATTATGATTGTGCTGGTCCAGAGTTTGATACTTGGATCTGTGACTTTTGCAAGTAATTAATTATGTAACTTCTTTCATTTATCACAATATATTATATTTATTTAATTGATCTCAAAGACATTAATGTCCATTTTTGTTATTGTTATGTTGATTTATGCTTATATTCCATATGGATACCTATTCCATATTTGGTTACTCATTTGTGATTTTGTTTTTTGTGTTAGATTTTAATTTGGTAACTAATATATTTGATTAAAGGCTGTTAATTACTACATATAAATGTATGACTGATAGTGATGAGCAAAGCAAGACTAAGACCAAGACTCGAACAGTCTCGGTCTTGGTCTTGGTCTTGCTCAAATCTGTCTGGTCTCGGTCTTGGTCTTGCTGTATTTTGTCCTTAACAAAAAAAAGGAAAATATTGAAAAATAAGAAATTTTCTTTTGGATTTTAGCCATGTGTTAACCAGACATTGGAACAAAGACTATGTTCTCTTCGAACATTTTTGTAGATCCTATTTTTTAAACAGTGATTTCTTTGTTTTTTATGTGTATATGGTTAAAATCTATTAAAGAAAAATTTTTGGTTGAGTCTTGCGTATTTAGTCTTGGTCTTGCATAGTCGGTCTTGGTATTAGTCTTGTTCTTGTTCATTCTGTCTTGGTGTTGGTCTTGCGAGTCGAAGAATGGTTTTGGTCTCGGTCTTGGTCTTGCTTTTTCGCAAGACCAAGACCAATTCTGCTCATCACTAATGACTGATTAGTAAAAACATTAAACTGATTTAATTTATATGAAGTTTTTTTATGTCCCAAAAACAAAATGGTATTCCATATTTGGGGACTTTCCTCTACTGACTGACATAAATAAAATTTCAAAATCAAAGCCTACTTGCGACTCGTTGATTTCATTTTGTTAATAAATGAAATTATTAAGCATAATTTTACATTACTTTCAGAAGCTATAACTCCAGAACGAGTTAAGTTATCGGCTTCGAATTTTTACTGTGCAATATGTTTGAGTCCTTATTTTTGTTTACCATCTTGCCATTTTCAAAATTTGTCTACATTCTACGTAAAAAAATAATGAAAATACCACTTTTTCCAAATTCAAGTTGTAATAACTTTGTCGTTAATAAAAATTTTCTCATAAAATTTTGCTAGTTTACATTTGTGATGATTCTGAGTCCAGTGGTGTAGTTATATTTGAGAAAAAAATGCCCAATGTAGATACTTCTGTCTTTTTTGGTAAAGAAAAATTAACATAGAGGGCCTTGAAAATACTATATGAAAATTTGTGCCAATATATTGTTTTTGATACTGATTCTAACAAAAAAAAATTAAAATAAAATCGTTTGAAAAATGCGGATTTTACGGGAGTGCTTCCAAACAAATTGGGTCACACTGTATTTATGGGAAATCGATAGGATAAACAATAAAATAAAAACAAATATTTTCGGCAGGTAGTAAAAAAAAATTCGATCACATCCAATTAAATTTCGAGTATAAACACATCTTTCAAAAACCGCCCTCTGTCGAAAGTTACCCGCGCAAGAATTTTAATGAACCCCTCAAGAATGTGTTCTCATTAAAAAGGTTGCATAAGATCTAGAAGAATTCCCAAGTTTTATTTAAAACTAAAAAAGTTCTCAATGAAAGAGTGCGGTCGTGTTAAGGATTTACTACCGAAACTTTCAAGATGAATGACACTACTTTCGACCAGTAGAATTTTAGAACAAAGAATATCGATTTTGCTAATTGGGTCCTCGATTAGTTATACATGGACGTTATTCTTAAAAAAACAAAACGCAAGTTGCCACCTTTATAAGATCCAAATGAAATAATTAGATACAGTGCCCATCTGTACTTTACATGTGATAAGTGATAACCAATTATGGATAAACACAAAGAAATAATCATTAATTAACAATTCGTTATGTAAATATTTATAATCGATACTTGAGAAGCAAAAAAAAAAAATTAATTACCGATAATAGGGTGTTATTTCCATTTTTAAATAGCCATACTTATAATACAGAGTTGTATTCCAAACACAGAGTTCAGGGAATAACCTTAGAAGTTTGGGTTCCTTATATCATTGAGAGGGACTTCTAGGAGCATTTTCTTTTTCGTTAGCTTCTGGATCGTTTGCCGAAAATCGTCGATCAAGTTTGAGATTCAATAACTTAAATGGTCCAAATTGAAAGTTCAAAACGCCAAAAGTTTTGTTTTTCCAAGTACTTCAAGTAGGTTATTACAGATTTCAATTAAAATAAAAAACCGCACAGATATCTTAATTGTTACTAAGATAAAATTTGAACCACTTTTTTAAACTAACGTCTTAGTCAGTTAAACTGAAAAATGTGTTGATTAAATCATTGGTAGCCTTCTAGTATGTGTAAAGACATCATTTTAAGTTTAAACAATTTTTTGTAGCATATGTCTTCATTCTAACAATGTCTATTTCTTATCCTTAATGTTTATCAACAATTAGATTACTCGGCAACTAAATAAGATATCGAAACCGCGTTTGTTGCATTCAGTTCGTGAATAATTAACGTATTATGAGACAAATAATGATTTATATTGCTCCATAAAATGCATTAGTATTTTGCGTCTGAAAAACAGATGTTTTTTTTCAATTTTTTTTTACTTTTTCATCCACTGTGGCTGCAGGAATGAGAATTTTTACATTTTTATAGCAAATTTCACGCTTTATAACTTTGTTTCCATACATATGCACGATAAACTTAATACTTTTCGAGTAAAATTCGAAAAAATGTCGAAAAACAGATCCATTTTTGGTTGTTTTGGCTATAAACTGTTATTGTGCAATTAACACAGTTTTAAAACCGGTGGAGATAAAAGATTATAATATGAACCATTATATTTTTGAGGGATTCCATCAAAAATCTCGCTAACTGCTTCCACATCCATGTTTTGATAGTCCCCCGTCTGGACTAAAAGAGTCTAATGAGGCCTAGGTGCTGTAAAGTTACCCCACCTTCCCAAACTTATCAGATCAGACCATATAGGTAAAACACAGAATAAAAATATTCAAATTAATCTAAGTTCGGTACTGTTTTAAAGGAAATTGGAAGTTAATAAGAGTTAATAAGACCACTAAGCATTATTTGTCACCTGCTTACCTAACCACAACGTATACATATATGTATAATATTTACTAAACGTTCTTGAATTATAGAGGCAATTACTACCCAGTTACTTTGTAAATAATATAGTACCCATGTAGATGAAATGATTTTCGCTACCATCATATGAAACAACATAATCCAGTCTCTACAGATGGACGTCATCCTAGTCTAGGAGGAATCGGCGCATGAGTAGCGAAAATTATTCCAGGAATACAAAATTGCATAAAAATTGTTTCAAATGTCAGTGGCGTATAAAATGGGAGGGGAAAGGTAACATATTTTTCCAAATGTACACCACTGGATCAAAAATTGAAAAATATTTTTCCATCTAAATATGCCCTTTTACATTTAAAAAGAACCTGCCAAATGTCAAATCAATTTTTTCATCCATTTTAAAGTTATCGAATTAAAAGTAATGAGGCTGGACCCCTCAATCCTTATATCATTTTGTCCAATTTTACGAGAGGTATCTACATGCAAATGTTGTAGGTGTCATTTGAAAACATCCTGTATTTTTCATGGGTCGAAAGTACCCAAATTTGAGATTTTTCGAACCTTAACAAATTCATATCTTTGGAAATATCAACTTTATAGTGAAAAGTCATAGAACCTTTTTTATTGGTATTTAAATAAAGAATATAAAAAAAAATTCCGGTTGAAAAATAACAATTCCTTGCAATTGTTTAAACAATTTCGGTTTAAACAAAATGGCAACATGCATTTATATCATCAGTAGGGCCATAGGGCAATTTGAAGAGGATCGCATGAAAAAATTGAGGTGGAATAGTTTTCGGTACTCATGCGCCGATTCCTCCTAGACTATCTTGGTAATTTTTTTATATTTTGATGTGCTCCTTTCGAATTTCGACTGTAAAATTGTATAGAAACATTTTTTGTTTTAGAATGTTTGCAGTGTCGAGATGTGGTCGATGCCATGCTGGCATATCAGCCAACGAACTGGTAATGAGAGCGCGGGACCTGGTGTATCATCTACACTGCTTTTCGTGCATTTCCTGCGGGGTACCGTTATCGAAAGGCGATCATTTCGGTATGAGAGAAGGTTTAATCTACTGCAGGTATTTATTACTTTTTTTTCAATAAATAGAAAATTTAATTTAAACTAATTTTCTTCAACAGACCACATTACGAAATTCTAGACTTCTGTGATCCCATGGATGTAATGTACCACGGCGGAGTGTCACCAGGATATTACTCTTCAAGCACTCCACCACAACAGACCAAGGGTAGACCGAGGAAAAAGCGAATAATAGCCGAAGAAGAAAGTTCTTGCGGGGAAATGCCTGTTACTATGAGAATGGCCGCTGCAACATTGGGTGAGTATTCACAAGTTCTAAAATCACCAATTATATTTATCATAGGCGTGCGCAGACTATTTCACTAGGAGGGACCAAATATCAAATCGGAATCTTAATCATATTGCCGCCCTTCAATTTCTCGCAATTCATTTTAAAAATAGAGAACTGCCTCCTCTTATCGTTGAAAGAACGTTAAAATTTAAAAATTATAAAATGTTTTTAATAGAGTGATATTTTAAGGAATTGGGGTGAGCCGATTAGGGTTGGCCATTGTCCCCCCTGCCCCCGCCCTGTAGGCACGCCTATGATATTTATCGTATTTGTTTTTACACAGCTATACAAACAAAAGTATTACTACTATATTTTCATTGTAGGGTATGTTTTTGTCTCTGATACAGGGGAAATATAATAGCGAACTGTAAATCTTTTATTTATTGTTTAATAATCAATATAAATGGGTAAAGGGAGAGGGTGAAGGTTGGGGCAAACAATTTTCTGCAGTGAAAACAAATATAGAGATATGTATATTCAAAAACAATGGATGAAAAGGGTCGATTATTAGAAATGTTTCGAGAATTGTTAGGTGCAATTATGGGCCAGTCGGTATGGGTCATTTTAGACCAGTCAGAATTTTTTTTCAATCTTTGGTGAGAGTTAAGGTTGTAAATAATAAATAGAAGGTGATAAATTAATTTTTACATATTTTTATTGGAAAAAGGTATGAAAAAAATTATATTTCAAAATTAATCATCTTTTATACATTTTGTCCGTTGAATATTAATCTTTATATTACGGGAATATCAAATTTTATTTTGAAAAATAAAGAAGATTCCTACCCGAATCTATAAAAATTGCTATTTTCGCTTATAATACAAAAAATCATTGAATCCAAAAATGTATGTAAATTAATTAATTTTGTAACTATATATTCTTGATCTTAGAGGTTTCCCCAACATTTCTACTCAAACCCCATTAAAATTACTCCAGTTTTATCAAAGTTACAGTATTTAATATATATATTTTCTTGTAACTTCAAGATTCCTAAAATTTACAAAATAATGAAAAGTGTCGTATTTCGTAATTAGGAAAAATTAATTATCCGTAAATTTTACCTATGGAACAGACCTCCTAAATAACAGTTTCCATCCTTCGAAAAATTGTTTCAATGCCACCTTATTATATAATATATTTTTTATTGAGATACTTGTTTTTTTTAGAATATAATATTTATATTATATATGAGTAATTTGCTAAAAATGATTATGTGCTATGACAAAAAAATGCCATCTTAAAGCCGACACTTCCCTCTTCAAAACACCGTATTAAAATAACTGTACAATAGTTTATAATGTACTCCGCCGCGCTTCAGAAAATAGAGTCGCGCGGATGCGGAACACAAACTTAGCTTACCGAATTTTTTTCGGACAAACCATTGCTCGGACGAAACAAACGCAAGAAATTTTTTTTGTTGCAAAACACTCCCCCTACACGGTGGTATTTTTTATTTTTCTCTACCTTCCTCCCAGCGCGAAATATTGAAAAATTTCAAAAAAAAGGTTTTTTGATTTTTTTTTCTAATTTGGGAAATCGATAGACCGGTAAACATTTTTTCATATTAATCTACATACTTTAAGGTACTTATGAAAAAAAATCAGCCGTATTGCCAAATATTACAGAATAAAAATATAAGATGTTCCACTCCAGAGCGGTTTGCTTTCAAAACGTCAATAATTTTCATTTTTATATTAAAAAAAATACCTTAAAAGCCTCCTTTTGTACTAGCGAGCTGTTATAGCCCGCCGGCTATTTTCAGCATTCCAATTATTTCGCGCAAAACAGAAAAAAGTTTTCCAATCACTCATTATTGATTTGAGTTCAAATAATTACGTTGGAGAGTAATAATATTTTGTGATCAATGTAAGCTAGCACTCGAGCACGTCTCCAGGGGTTGTTAGCAAACTACTCGTGTACCTACTTCACGTCCT
>CAJUYH010011645.1:0-10837 GCA_910591685.1 Galerucella tenella | reverse complement strand
AAAAAAACAGTAACATGATTGGCCAATTGTGGAGAGCATAAACCTTGAAAAATAAAACATAGTCAATTATAACATGAACAACAAATAATTATTTATATCAAGAAAGTGTATATACATATACAAAATTTTATATACTTTGTTTGACAAATTAATTTGCGATCTAATCATAAAAATTTACCTTCCAACAGTGAAGGATATATTACAGTATTGAGATTTCCACAAAGTGATGAGCTGAAGAACAAATCCGTGCAAAGTGGGAGCCAAGTCAAATTTCCTTTGTGTGAATTAAACATATCACCTAAGATCAAATTTCATTCACAAGGATAAGGATGGTGATCTGAAGACATTTACAAGGGAAAGGCCTGTATTGAAGCGTTTAATACCACAAATATTTCCTGGTCTCCAAGTGGAGAAGAATCCAGCTGCAAGTAGTAATCCTGGAATACAAAGAAAAATAATGCTAGATAATAATAGTAATACTATTGCAGAACCATACTAAAGACTGCGAAGCACTAGAACAACTCCATACTCTCATCTATTGTGGAGCGGTGGCAGTGCTACGAATTCATAATCAACAAATCCAATTTCCTAAAGACAATCGGGGTAAGGACTACAAACAGCCTAAGCCCTGGTGGTCAAGTTTTGAAAATCAGTGAAATCGAATTCACAAGTGAAATATTTCGATTTTAAATTCGCCATCGAAATAGTATAGCTAGTTTTGAATTATAGTGAAACGAAATTATTATAAATTCACTTAAATGAATTTAATTCGAACGACACAATCTGACAACAACGGAATAGCCCTCATATTAGTTCAAACGTGAATTATTAAGGAAAAAGAAGAATAATTGAGGTTAAGATTTATCATTTTCATGGGATGTAAAATATAATAATAAAATAAATTGAAATGTATCTCAATATAACTTATTGGGGATTTTTCAAGATATAGGTAACATTTATACAGGCTTAGTGAATTGAATTATTTTATTATTACAAAACCCAACACAAAAGTATAAATACAGCCCGATGTTTGGTAACTACCACTTCCATAGAAGCGAAGACTACTTAAAATTATTATATCTTAATATGTATAAAAAAATGTCTTATATTCTTGACGATGGTACAACTTCTTTCCTACCTTAGTAGATTTGTTTATAACTGATGCTGTTATATGAGATGCCAAAAATGGATCTAAAATGTTTATCAATTCGCCAACAGCTTCTTCATGAAGTCTGTAAACTTTTAGGAACTAGCGGTCACTTAGATTGAAGGGATCGTGCCTAAAATGATGAAGCACCGTTTTTGGCGTTGAAAAATCATCCTCCACACAAGTTTCACAACATTATTTAGCACTATTTGATGCAGTTCCTCTCAATTTGCCATGTAGATAAAATATAAAACATTCTCGTGTCACTCTCGTCTAACCAATAACTGCTAATTACTAGTATATAGACATAGAGTAACTAAAAAGGTTCAAAAAGGTAGTCAAACTAAAAGGAGGAATGGTAAAACTATACAAAGTATCTGACAAAAACACAACACATAATTCGATGATTCTAACCCCAAATAAATCAACATTTCGCAAGTGAAATAAGCGTTTCGACAGCTAAACAGTATTCGAATTAAATTGGTGAAATTTTTTCGAATTCGAATTTTATTTCACACATGAAATAAGTTCAAAACTTGGATTGATCTAAATCAATCGAAATATGGGAAATGTCACTAGTGAAATATTTCAAAAGTAGACCCCCTGGTGGCAACGCAGGCTGGAAAGTTCCATTGATGACATCAGAAAGGAATTGGGGCAGTTAACAGAGTTTAAAAACAACTTGAAACCCGCTGGGCGCTTAACAAACAGAGTGAGGAAGATCTATCACAGTTCACTCAAAGGGTAACTATACTTTGGCAAGTTTATCTGAAACCGTGAAAGGAATGCAGTCGAAATATTCGACATTGCCATGTTTAACTATGAAAAAATAGAAGAACTGATTATGTAGTGATAATAATTATAAATGAGTCTTTTTATTATTAACAATATTAAAAATATGATTGAACGTTCATTTTATAATGTGCTTGTTTCGTTGGATTCATTCTATTAACATTATTTTCCAATTTATGAATATTAAAAGAGAACACTTTTCCAAATTTGTTATGGGATTCTTAAAGCTCTGGCAACGTTGTACGAAAACCATAATGACCACACACTCCGATTACATAATTGGTGATTTTTATGGACCAGCTGACTTCTTATTGGCAAGCGCGTGCGTATTCTTCCCTGTCACTTCGTCAATTGACTGATATTGATTTATCCAGTGGCGTTTCTATTGTCAGTTACCTTTGTAATTTCAGTTTTACTTGGTAAAATAGGTACCGTACGCCATTTGTACGTTTGACAGATATACGCCATGTTTTTCCTCCCCTCTTACCGACGCCCCGTAGCTACAGATAAACTTGCCAAACTATACTTTATTGAAATCCCAGTTGAATGCAGGAAATCTAGCAAAAGAAATTGACACCTACATCATACCGATCCTGACATACTCTTGTGGAATTCTGAAGTGGACAAAGACAGAACTGGAGGATATTCAAAGAACAACCCGTACCATGATGACCAAACACAAATGTCACCATCCGACATCATCAGTTATCAAGACAACACTACCAAGAAGAGAGGGGGGGGAGGTCTAATGAACCTAGTTAATTTACATAACAAACAAATATCTAGACTCCAAGAATTCTTCATTGCCAAAGCTCAAACATCCGAATTGCAGGAGATGGTCGCAAAACCAGATAAAAACTAATCCCCCTTAAATCTTGTAAGCCCTGATATGAAACTTGAAATCATTACAGACTCTGACAAGCAAGTGGAGTGGGCCCAGAAAGCGCTTCATGGTCGACCTCATCACGACCTCAATCAACCTCATATCAACAAAGAAGCATCAAATAAGTGGCTATCTGATGGAACATTATTTCCAGAAACAGAAGCATTTGTGATGGCAATTCTAGACCAAGTAATTAATACCAACAGAAATCCAAACATCGTTTCGGACAAGTGCAGAAGGTGTCAACAAACAGCAGAGACGATACAACACGTTACGTCGGGATGTTCAGCCTTAGCTAACATTGATTACCTACGCAGGCACAATCAACTTTGCAACATCATCCATCAGAAGTTGGCCAACAAATTTGGATTAGTTATCACCTACTTTCCTTATTACAAGTACCATCCGCATTCGGTCCTGAAGAATGCTGATTTTAGACTATACTACGTTAGGTCAATTATCACCGATAGACGGGTGACGAATAACCGGCCTGATATTGTAGTTGTGGATAAACAAGCTAACTCGGTTCTTCTGGTGGATGTTGCTGTACCCAATAATAACAATATTCTAGACAAACACAACGGGAAAATTGCAAAATACATTAATCTTGCAATTGAGGTAGGACAGATGTGGCATGCAGAGAAAATAGAGGTGGTACCGATCATCGTTTCATCTACGGGACTAATTCTCAAAACTCTGCAAGACAGCTTTTCCAAACTAGGTCTTCACAAAAATACATACATCGATCTGCAGAAGGCTGCCATTTTAAATACCTTTCACACTGTCCGTAAATTTCTAAATATGTGACTTCCGAGCCTAATCCCATTTGCGTTTACACACGCTCGGGATAGGTGAACATTACCAGCAAGTGCTGAGCAAGTGTATACTTGGAATGATGGAAATAATAATACCTTTTATTTAGCCAATTGCTATCACAGTACAATAATGAATAATATGAAAAATACTACATCTTTACCTATATAATACTATGGTTTTCAACAATATATTTTCTCAATCTTCCTCTAAAACTAACAAAATTGAGATTTTTTATATATTCTGGAAGATCATTAAAGTCTACCAAACCTTTATGAAACAGACTGTTTTGTGTGAAACTCGAATGCACACAAGCTACATACAAATTTTGTCTACCTCTTGTACTATAGTTGTGAATATCAGATCTAATTGAATTTTTTTCAAAATATGTTCCGGATACATACCATTTTTTATCTTATACAGTTGGCAGAAGCAAACGTGAGCCCTGGTGGGCGTGTTCATGTCGCTGTAGTTGTATTTTTGTAGTAACAATTCGATATTTTGAATCGATAACCAAATATCGATACCATAAATGTCAACTGTTAAGAGATTATGTAAACAAAGTCAAACTTGCTAAAAATGTAACTCTAAATATTAATAAAAAAATTTATATTGGACTAAAACTACCGTTTGCCCTAAATGTTTATTTTTTCAAAATACATGACTGTAGTAATGTCATGAAAAAGAAGGGTCAAGTTTCTATGGAAAGCAACAAAATATGAACTGGTTATAGTCCAGTGTTGCCGATGCAAAAATGAAAATTACCCGAACTTACTATTCAAATTATCAGAATTTGTCAAAATTACCAAAAGGACACATTGGTTATCTGTATAAAGTCTTCGACCCCAGTCAATATGGAAAATCCCCCAAAACAATAGCCATTTTATATATCCCTTCTACAAAATATTCGAAAAACTATTGGATCCAAATTAGTGAAATTGTCTAAAAATCGGATATTCATCCTCGCATTGACAACACTGATACAGAATGAATAAAATGATGTATGTTGATGAAATCACTCGGTCATATTATTTCGATTATATTTAACAATTACTAATGGACATTGGCTCTTGATTGGCTGTTTGCGATGACCTTATTTTAGTTCGCATATTTTCCGGGGCTCATGTTTGGTTCTGACAACTGTATACAACACTCATTGTATTTAACAAAATATTTGGCTTCACACTCAATAACTTTGTAGCTTCTAACATATCCCTTACGTATGCCTATTGCATCCTAATATGTTTCTTAAAGCACAATTTTGTTTTCTCTGTAAGACTTCTATATCACTCTTTTGAAACATATACATAATGGTAGAACAGTAATTGAAATGGGGCAGTACAATTGTTTTAAAGATTAGAAGTTTAGACCAAGAACTTATTACCTATTCTACATAAATCATCAATTTTTTTGTACCTTTTTTTATTATATAATTTGCATGATTCGAGAAAGTTAGGTTTTCATCTATGAATACTCCCAAATATTTAAATCAACTTGAGCAATTTTCTTGTTATCTATTAAAATATCACTGTGATTGTATGTGTCTGTCATATTGTATTTATTTTTAAGAATCATCATTTTTGTTTTATTTATATTTACGGTTGAACTATTACTACACAGCCATTTATACAGTCGTAACTAAATCTTCATTAATTTTTTGGACCATATTCTGTATATTCTCACTTTCAAAGAATAATATTGTATCATCAGCAATGAGCTGTAATTCACAGTTATTAATGACATTAACAATATCATTGATGTATAGCACAAACAACTCCGGCCCCATGACTGTCCCTTGGGGAACCCCATTTTCCTTAAAACTGTGGATACTTCGCCATTCTATTTTGTTTGTTTACTTCTTGCTTGTAGATATTTTGTGAACCACTTTAAGACCCCTCTGGACCATATTTTGTTAACTTTAAGATGAGCAATTCTCTGTTTATTGTCTCAAAAGCTTTGCGACAATGAATACTACTACAACTTTTCCTTCACTTTGGGTTAGGTTAGGTTCTATGTGAGTGGGGCCTTCTCGCCACCTCCACTGCGACCTTCGTTAGGTCTATTGTGGCTCACCCCTAGGGATTACAATTCACCCCACAAGCCAGTGCTTCTGACGAAGTCCATGGTTTTATTTGGTGATACTTTTTTGAAGTCGCTTGGCTCTAAGGTACTAAGCCGAATATATTATACCTTACCCTGCCCAAGACTGGGCATAAGCATAGTATGTGCTCCGCAGTTTCGTCCTCCAAATTACAGAATCGACAGTCCGAGGTTTGAACCAGACTCATCTTCTTTAAGTGGTAATTTAGTCGACAATGTCCTGTAAGCATTCCCGTCAGAATGCGTAGGTTTGTTCTACTCCATTCCAGGATCTGCCCATTTTTTGTATTCGAAGGGTAGTGTACGAACGCCTTCGAGTAAGAGAGCCCCGGTATGTCTGCCCAGTACGTGTAGGTTTTCCTCTCCCCCAGGTAGCTTTGGCTGATCTAGAAGTGCTTTCCGCATTGCCAAAAAATGGTTCAGGTCCGATAAATAAAGTCTCTGATCCCTTTTTTTGCCAGAGTGTCGGCCTCCTTATTGCCCTCCCCTCCTCGATGCGCCGGCACCCAGGTCAAAATGACTGCTTTCTTTGCCTAGTATTTCAAGGGATTGTAGACAGTTATGTATCATCTTAGATTTCATCCTGTTCGAGTTCAGTGCTTTAAGAGCCTGGCTATCTGACAGGATGTGTATGTTCTTTTTTACAACATGTTGATTCATCAGCTCTCTTGCAGCCAGTTCAATGGCGTATACTTCAGCCTGAAAGATGGTAGCGTACCCGCCCAGGTTGACTATGATTTTCACTCTGGGTTTCCTGCTGAAGACCGCCGCTCAAGCCCCGTTTCCGGTTTTGGATTTGTCAGTGTAGATCACGTGGTCCGTTTCTAGAAAGGAGATTTCTTCGCTATCCCATTTGTCTCTCGTGGGAATGAGGACCTTAAAGGGCTTGTTCACGTGAAGTTTAGTGACAGAAAGATCTGAGGGCATCCCAAGAATGTGGTGATTTTGTATTTCCCTCATCAATCCTGAGTGATCCCTCAGAGTCTCTCCCTTTATTTGCCTTTCCACTGATAGCATTCTATGAGCCGCTCTACTGGCTTCCTTCTCCAAGTGAATGTGGAGAGGAGTTAGTTGCAGGAGGGTTTCCATAGCCGCCGTTGGTGTGGAAGGTGTGGTGTGGGTTCATACCCCAAGATTTTCCACATACCCTTCTGAGATTCCAGAGGGATAATCTGGCTTTGTTAGTAACTCTTTCCAAGTGGGCGTTCCAGGATTACTCCTAGATATTTCACCTCCGTCGCAAAAGGAATGCTCACGTCGCCTAAAATTGGCTGGCGGAGTCGCTGTAATTTTTTCTCCTTGTGAAGGGAATAATTACGGTTTTGAGGGGATTCACAGACATCTGTTCCCTCTCGCACCACCTTTGCACTATGTTTAGGGCCATTTGAAGGATATTAGAAATTATCTCTCTAAATTGGCCTCTAATAATTATTACTATATCATCAGCATATCCCTGCACATCTATCCCCTGACTAGATAGTTCACCCAGGAGATCGTCAACCAGTAGTGACCATAAAAGGGGGGAAAGCACCCCTCTTTGTGGGCATCCCCTGGCCGCCACTCCCCTTACCGTGACTCGTGATTGGTTTGCAGATTCCTCTTCGCTCCACCTTTTATATCTAGGAAGGCCGCCAGCGCTATTTCCTTGTTTCCAAGGGAAGGGCTGATTTTTCCCACTAGATTGTTTAACGCCAAATCTGTCGATTTGCCCGTTTGATACGCATGCTGGGAGGGATTTAACGGATACTCTCGTAGCCTCCCTTCCCTAATATGCCTGTCAAGAATTTTTTCTAGACATTTCATCAAGAACGAGGTCAGGCTGATCGGGCCTTCACTTAGTGCAGACTTCCATCTGGAAATAACCGTTTGTAGTGCACTTTCACATGAGTGTTTTCGTCTAATCCAGCTTGAAATTTAGTCAGTAACTTATTTTTCTCCACATATTTCCCCTTTGATCATTTGCCACAGTTTCTAATAATTTTTCGTATATTGGCACCATATTGATTGGTCTATATTTTTCACACAGCTGAGTTCTGCGTACTTCTTCAATAGGTATTATTGTGGTTAACTTTCACTTTCCAGGAAAACAACCTATTTCCAGACTAGCGTTAATGAGGTCCAAAAACTTCAAATGATAATTTCAGAATCTTTGAGTTTACTCAGTCAACACTGCTCGGTTTATTGTCCAAAATTAATTTTCTTAAAATTACCTACTTGTATTTTTTTTGTTAATTTGAGTTGTATGTACTTACATTTTTACTGTTTTAAAAATAAAAATAAATATTCCCGATTTTCTTGATAATTTTTTGCGATATTTTTTGTTTATGTTGATTTCAGGTACCTAAGTATAATAAAAAATATCGTTCATTACTCGTCCAGAAATGGATTTTCCGTTCTTGCATGACTGCATGAGAATTTGTCACGCGCGCACGGAAAAATCCTCATTTCTGTACTGGTAATGAAATATACTATTACTTTACGGCCAGTCCAGGAAAGCATAATATAATGCT
Organism: Galerucella tenella; assembly: GCA_910591685.1. Classification (NCBI taxonomy): domain Eukaryota; kingdom Metazoa; phylum Arthropoda; class Insecta; order Coleoptera; family Chrysomelidae; genus Galerucella; species Galerucella tenella. Next base: position 2,592 of record CAJUYH010011645.1, on the reverse strand, counting down.
GTAAAAAACAATACATTATTGGTCTTGCCACATTCTAAATATTTACAGAAACTTGGTAGTTCACTGAAACTTTCACCAAATAATTGTTTAGAAAATGAACATTATACAGGGTGTTTCATTGGTAAAAAGCCTAACTTTAACTGAAGATGGGATCACTTTGGTGCTTCCAAAAACCCATATTTAATGTGTCTTCTGTACTTAATAACCGAAATACAGGGTGTTTTATAAATTTATCCTATTTCTTTCGTACCTCATAACTTCCGGGTTACCCTGTATATTATTTTGAAATTTGGTAGACGTAATAATCATTACCTAGAAACTCCATCAAAAGCATCTCCATAAAGATAATGCAGATTCAGCTGAACAGAAAATTTCAAAACTCGTTTTTCCTAAAAACAAGTATATAGATTTTTTTTTAAATTGCTCTTTATAATTGGAAAGAGTATAAAAAATCGAATCTACTAATTTTGTTTATATTTTTCCGCAGACAATACCAAATATGTACCGTCAAAGTTATAATTTATGCACGTTTTGGGGGTTAACAATGGTATCGGAGAGGTTTTTTTTAATTTTTTAGCTTGAAATGAAATCTATTCAATACATCTAGAGAAGCATCCCAGAAATTCAATTGAGTTTGTATGTTTACGAGTACAGACCACTAAAAAATGTGATTACAGGGTCGTACTTGAGATATACTCACTCAATAAGTTTCGAATATTTCGAACACCCTGTATAAGGATATGTATTTAAAAACTATGAACTTCTACGTTTAGAATAACAAGAGTGAAATACGAGAAATAAAATTATACTTCAAAAAGGGAGAGATTTTTATTAATTTTATTAATTACCCTGAAAAAAAAAAACAAATTCTAACAGCATTGTCTAAACTAAGCAAGTCTAACCTACAAAAATTGCTCAAAATGACCTCCATTCTGCTCTCTGCACCTTCTAATATATTTAAAATCAAAAGTTTATGCTACCGAGATCCATAGCAGAGAAGAACTTTTTCGAAGAATAGAGAATGCCTGCGGAGAAATCAGAAATAATCCAGATGTGATCAGAAGGTCCGTTCGCAATATTACAAAAAGGGCAAGAAAGTGCATGGAGCAGAATGGAGGTCATTTTAAGCAATTTTTGTAGGTTAGACTTGCTTCGTTTGGACAATGTTGTTGAAATTTCTTGTTTTCTCTTCATGTCAATTAATAAAATATAAAAAAATCTTCATTTTTTGAAGTATAAATTTATTTCTCGTGTTTTACTCTTGTGATTCTAAATGTGGAAGTGCATAGTTTCCAAATACATATCCTTATACAGAGTGTTCGAACTATTCGAAACTTATTGAATAAATATGTCCCAAGTACGGCCCTGTAATCACATTTTTTAGTGGTTTGTACTCGTAAACATACACACTCAATTGAATGTATAGTATGTTTAACTAGATGCATTGAATTGATTTCATTTCAAGCTAAAAAATGACGTGTTCTGAAATTTTTTGTTAAGCCGAAAGTGCATTATCTTTTTGGAGACGCTTTTGATGAAGTTTCTAGGTGATGGTTATTACGTGTACCAAATTTCAAAATAATATACAGGGTAACTCGGAAGCTATGAGGTTCGAAAGAAATAGGATAAACTTATAAAACCACCTGTATCTCGGCTATAAAGTGCAGAAGACACATTAATTATAAGTTTTTGGAAGCACCAAAGTGATCCCCATCTACAGTTGATGATAGGCCATTTCCCAATGAAACACCCTGTATCAAGACTATGAAGGTTTATCTGACTTGGAAAAATATATTATTTTACGGATTGATGATGATGATATATTGGAAAAACTTTTGGATATTTAGGCATGATTTGCTTCACGTGCCAAGCTGTGACATTTCTCAATTCCTTATCAAATATCAAGCCAAATTAACACAAAAATCAATAAAAATCATAAGAAACTGTTAACATACAAAGAAAAAATAAAAGAACTAAATAACTTTTACATATCTTAGCATACAGTCAACAGTTTCAGCATACGTTAACATAGTACATTTCATTCAAACAATTAATCAATATTTTGCATACTGTAAAAAAAATATATCAACTTAATTTCTTCATTCAAATAAACTTTTGAAAATACACAATGCCAGATATATTAACAGATTCACAACAAAAAGAGCTAAATGATTTAAAGGCAGATTTAAAAAATTTAGTCGCAAAGAGAGGTCTAATTAGAGGAAAACTAACTAGATTTGAAATCATCATCATTTCAGTTTTGACAGAATTTGAGGAATTACAAGATCAAATTGAAATACTAGCGTCATGTTATCCAGAAATGTTAAAACTCGACGAACATCATGATGTGAGAGTTCAATTTGAAAACGCATATTTTAATCATCTCGCCACCGCACAAGGTGAAATAACAAAAGCTGAATCTTCAGTCACAGACATTTCCGAAAATAAACCCAACACTAAACAAAATATTAAATTACCTCAAATAGAATTACCAACCTTTTACGGAGATTATGATAGATGGGTTTTTTTTCGAGATATGTTCGAAACGCTAATAGACAAAAGTAATTTACCTGACATTGAGAAACACTATTA
>CAJUYH010011644.1:0-10837 GCA_910591685.1 Galerucella tenella | reverse complement strand
TACTTCCGTCCAGTTTGACGTTCCAGGAAAGACAGAACCTGGGAAGTGAGTTTCCATAAGAATCTCAGCGCTCTCTTGAAGGTTGGCGGCCTTGTCGCCATTTTCCCTTGTCAGGATGCCGATACTCTTATGGTGGTCGTTTGAGAGTGCCTTCTGTAGCCTAGAAATTTGTGGGAAGTCTTCGACTGCCTCACAATAGGCTCTCCAGGCTTCTCTTTGCTTTTGTCTGCAGACTTTTTTGAACTCTTTGAGGTTGGCTTTATACATTCCCCAGTCCTCTTTGAGTTTTGTTCGTTTTGCCTTGTTAAGGGTCGTTCTCGCTGTCTTTCTGAGGTGTTCCAGTTCAGGGCACCACCAGGTATTGGTCGTGCCACCTGTCTGAACCATCCTCATGGGACAGGATTCCTTATAGGCAATGTCTATTTTGTTTTGGATAGATAATGTGTACCTTCCCAGTTCCTCATTATTGCTGGGAGTCAGGACCTCTGTTTTCCGCAGAGCACCTTCTAAGAGTCGATTGTAGAGAGCTACATTCGTCCTCTTCGGGTCACGGGATTTTACAGTGGTCCTGAGATCCTGGCTTACCGTATAGGTCAGCCAGCGGTGGTCTGACATAGAAATATGATCAGACACCTGCCAGTCCTGAATTTTGTTTGATATTTTGGCTGTCGCCAGTGTAATATCTATTAATGTTTGGCTGCGGGCGTTAATAAATGTCGGCTTCGTGCCTCTGTTTGAGATTGTTAGATCTTTCCTAATTATATATTCATAAAGAGACTTACCTCGGGCGTTGATATCCTTGCTGCCCCAGCTCAAGTGGTGTGAGTTAGAGTCGCAACCCAATATCAGCTCCACTCTGTGGTTGAGGCAGCTAATATTACCTGCTTCATCAAAATAAGTTTTCCTTGTTCTTTTCAACATTGGTAAATTAATTTCCACTACACATTCATCATAAATAGCATCTGGAGAAGCTCCCATAATTGGGCAGTCTGCAGTTAAAAAAATTCCATTTAATTTCTATTTTTTTTTAAATTCGTTTCTCAAGAATTTTAAGTACGTTTTCAGTATTGTAATATCTAAGCCTACCATTCGTAATTTATCTTTTTTTGCTTCTTCAAGGTGTTCTGAAAGACTATCATTGATCACCGATTGATTTTTTTTCTTTTCAAAGACCATGGAAGCTAGAAACTTCTTAAAAGTCTAAGCTGATGATAAAGATAACACTGTCTCCGTAGTGGATGGTTCCTTCCCCCTACGATGGAGCCACAATATGAGAAAAGCAATAACATGCTTACAGCCCCACTCCGAAGTAGGACAATAACACTTAGCTTCGTCTATTTTTTCAAACTCTAAAACAGTACAAACAACTTTGTAGCATTTTGAGTTTAGTTTATGCTCAGGTGTCATTCCTGCTAATAAAATACATTTGTTTATTCCTCTCTTCAAAGTTTTGAGTAACCTATAGCGTTATCTCCGTAACTTTGTCCACCAGACCAGGAATAAAATAAAACATTTGGAATCACCCTGTATATCATTTGAGAGAACATGTATTTATGAAAATATTGACATTCTCAATCTTTCTGACCCGAAAATAGCCAAAAACGATGTGTCACATAGTATAAAATTATAATTTAATAAACTCGTGTTTTGATTAAGAAACTCCATAATTATTAACAAGTCCACTTCTGGAATATTTGATGAGTCTGCTTTTTGAAAATAAGGTCCACACATTATATTTTATTAACACAAACATTTTGTAATTTAAAATAAATAAATTCTATGCGAGGCACGTTACAGTCAGAAGCGTAATGTTTGTGCACATCAACTTTCATATGCGGTGACGTCACAGTCATAGTCTTGACCCCGCTATGGTATGCTTGTTTAATTGGTTGTATTAGGAGAACGACATATTCTATTGACATGAAATTTTCAGAATCACATTTTTATCCTTAGTACTTTGTTTTACGACAGTTGAAAGTGATATAAAAATTTTAGTAAACGAGCCCAATATATCTTCATCTATTCTTTAATAATAACACCAGTCACTTTTTTCCAGTTTAAACTAAGCTAAAATAGATTCACAATTCGTTTCTTATTAATAATCAATGTCTTGCCCATTTCGAACATTTTCCACGTGATTTCTTTTTCAAAGCAAAAACTAATGCCACTGCAATTATGTCCTTGCGATGAATCGTGAAACACACAACTGCAGACGTTCTTTCCCGACAGTGTATGTGTGTTCAAAAGCGGCAATTTTGCACGAACAACTGTTCGGTCAAGTTTGACGTGTTTACCTGTAGTGTATGGGGGCCTTAATCAACAAGTTCAAAAACGTGTTAATTCTTGACAAAAAAATTTTTAATAAAAAAGTTCTGACTCGGAACTCTATCTTTATTATTTTCATTATTTAAACGTAACAAAACGTTCTTGGAATTCCTTGTTCATTGTAAACTGAAAAAAATGTTTAAATAATTGTCTTAAAAATGTTTTGCGTCGTCGGAGCTCCAATACTTTGTTTATAATAAGTAAGCAAAAAATGGAAAATCAGCCATTCATTGTTAGCTTGAAAAAGTTATTATGAACAAGGCAATGAATTTTTAAACTTCTAACTTCTTTATCTTGTTAAGTATATAATATATTTATAGAAAGGGTTCTACGATGCGAAACATTTTCAAAACAATTATTTGAACATTTCTACTCGAGCTCTTATCACACTAAAATTGTACTATCCGATTTCCACTTTTGAACATTTTTTACGTGGCTACTCTTAAAAACATTTTCATATTTGTTGCTAGATGACCAATACATTAATTTTGGAATCCTTTTTTAATTATCATATCAAGCGTTATGAATTATTTCTCCATATTCCGTATAGTAACCAAGGTGGGGCACCGGTTATTGACACCTTAAGGCTCTTAATGTCACGTGTCGAGTTTATTTATTAAATAAAAACTCATGTTTCCTTAATTTTAAGGTTTTCTAAGCATAATTTCACACGTTGGTTATCTATCTTTTGAAATCTTCCATTTGATTCATCAGATAATAAATTGGATGGATGAATCAATGATCATAAATCAGATGTGCGACAGAACCAATGATTGACATGGTAAAATCAACACTGCATCACCTTTTGACATAGTGTGCACCAGTTACTGACATGTGTAAATCGTATTTATTATCCATTAAAGTAGGATAAAATACTTAAGTGAGTAATTACTCCATGATCACCCTTCAAGTATAAAATTTTCTATCAAGTATTCTTCCATTTATTTTTCAATGGATGAAATAACACAACGTCAAGTGGTTGAAGTGAATGTGTGGAATTTGGAAATAGTGCAATAAGGACTATTTCATTTTTTGAACAAAATTCGCTTAGGTGCAATGACATGTGAGAACTTGAAAAAAAAGCAGTCTCATCACAGTTAAAGATGCGCTTCGGACAATCCAAAACCTCCAGATAATTATTTCTTCCCAAGTATTCCCGGATTTCCTTGAACCAGTGGCGAAGTTTTTTTTCTGTAACATCTGCTTAGACTCTTTGTTAAATTCTGCGAAACTCTCAGCGATATTTCTGGATGCCTTCGTAGGAAGGCTTTATACCATTACCTTCCTGGACGGCCATTTGTGAATGGATTTTTCCTCTGCAGTTTTGACACCAATATCTCCACACTATCAAGGAGTTGGGTTTTAGTTGTTGGAAAACCACATTTAGCTGAATGGAAAATCCATTTTACTAGTTTGCCCTCCTCTTTCTTGGTTAGAACGCTCTCAGGGCCAATTTTTCTTCCAATCGGCGTTTTGCCTTCGTGTTAATAGGTATAGGAGGGTAGTTCTCTGGACTTTATATAAAATATTTGCCCGTTTCGTGGGTATACCCTCATGTATTGCCTTTAGGGCGATTTTCATATCGTTTTCAGAATAATTGAACCTTTTTGCCATTTTTGTGTAGTGGAAAAAAAGATGCATCAGTTGTTAATGACCTAAGTATCAATTATTGACACCCGCGAGAATCAATTGCAGTAGTTATTGAAATAGGTGTCAATATCTAGAGCAATTTGTGTTTCTGCTGGACCAGTTATTGACACAATCATTTTTTTGATTTTTTGTACAAAAAATTGTAGTTTTCAAGTCATAAATGGTAAATTTTGAATATTTATTGTGAAAAGAATCGATTTGAGATCATTTCCATCAGTATTTGAAGTTCAACTAGTACTGAAATGATTCGATGTTTCTTCAGCTTACCTCTAAGCAAATTCACCGAACCATGGAACACAACGTAGTGACTATATTCAAACATATCGTGATCTATTGGTTTCTGTTTTATCGACATGATTTTTTTTGTGACTAATAATTATGCTATAGTAGATGTCACTCTAATCAGATTCACAGATTTCTTATAATAAGCTTATGAAAGCAAAGTGTGTCAATAACTGGGTAATTAGTAATAACTTGGTAATTAAAAAAAACTTCATCAAAAACTGGTTGCAGAATAGCACAAAAAAAGTTTTATACAACAGTGTTGTTGTTCCGTCTAGTGTGGGTAATTAAACAATTATTGGTTATTATTAATCGTTTTATAATTTGTACGTAGGTGCCAAGAAGATGCCATACCATGTTACAAGTGTAATAGCAAACTTGAAACAAAGAGTTTAAGGTGGGAACAGACGAAGCAAAGATTGGTGTGCAACAGTGGAGCAACACTCGAGAAAAGACAAGTTTACACAGTGTGTACTGCCGAACAGTGCGCACACAGCGTCTGCAGTGTAGAAGCGTATACGGGTCAATTTTACATTTTAATAATCAAGTGGTCAAAAACCATGAAGTTACCAGTAATCTCGTTTCGACACAATATATTGTTTCTCGGTAATTCGTATGTTTTTTGCAATTTTGGGCCCAATCATTACAGTTATTCGAATGTAGTTGTATCCATGCGAGAGAAGCTATCAAACAACATGTTGTCCTCCATTCTCAATTCTGGTTAAAACTGTTGCTCTCTGTATATACTTCTTTGCCATCACCTTCACTTCCTACAGCATCTTCGAGATACTTTTATTTTCATAACTAAAATCGCACACCACGCGAGTAGAGCATCTTCTTCGTCGCTCATGGTGCCTGCCTGAACGAACACTGGAAATACACCGGAGAAAGCAGGCTGGTCGATGTTGCCCAGCAGTTTGTCGAAAATGTTTTTTTCTCATAGAAACAAGTTAGCCAACAGTTGCCTACCTGTTGTACCACTAATGCACATCAATGTTTGCTTGGTCTGTTCCCACCATTACATTCAAAGTTGACGATTGTAGACGAATTGTGCGATGCGACGTGACAACAGTGACAACAGGCGTTTACTTGGCACCGATTTCCAAATCATAAAACAATTAATGTTTACATAATAAAAGATCGGTTTTTAATTATATTAATAGGAAGGAACAGCAAAAAGTATTAAAATGTTTTACAAAAAATTTGTTTTTCGTGTTTCAGTTAACTAGTTTTGTGAAGTAGTCTTCTTAAGTTATTTCTCTGACAATAATTTTAAGTGATTTGAGCTAGTACACCTCTGATCATAGTTAGGTGCCTACCTGGTTTTGAGATTGTCATAGACCTAACAATTCCTTATTCACTCAATATTTTCTATTGAATTCGTTGGCTTCCTAGTGTATCTTTGAACTCAAAGGTCTAATATCAATGAAATTGAAATAAGACCTTCTTGGAGCTATAAATAGTGAACTCATTGCAAAACAATCGTATTCGGTACACAAACAAATAAGTTACGCCCGAAAATAAAAAATACATATCCAAAAGGATCCTTGAATTTTATTGATCAATCACATTCCAGTCTCTTAGTTACAAATAAGCAAAGAATATGAAGGAAGACGATATTGAAGTCGGGTTTCCTAGGAAAAGAACAGCTCTTAAAAAAGATCCTGTACTTGGTATTCAAGAACCAAAAAGAATAACAGCTTACGATATTATTTGTAAGAATTTTCAACTAGCCGGAAGAGTAAGTACATCACAAACTGTTTCATGTGGAGATGCTATTTTTTTCTTATATTTCAGACTACGTTCTTGCATAGGCTCGTTTATACTGGATATCATAATTTTCCCTGCTCTGATTCGTATGGAGAAATTATTACTTTTTTTTCATCCACTATCAACAAACCGAATCAACAAGATCGAGGATTTGAAAAGTTGACTGGATTTCTAGTACTCTATCCGAAATATTTTATACATTTAATAGAGGTAGGCTGAATTTCATTAAGGTTGTTATGGTCCACGCAGCTAATAATAATATGTATCTGGGATCTGGAAAACACCGACCTCTCGTCTCTATACAATAACTTTGAAGTTTAATGTTCAAATAAGTTGAATAAACACAATTGAATATTTTAGGGCGATGAGGACAATATACACTTGCATTTGAACCATCTAATGAAACTTAAGAGCTATAATCAGAAATTTAATCATGTTAAACTTCTTACAATGGTTGCACATATAAATCGAGTAAGTGTTGTTTTGGTATTGAGTTGTTTATATTTCAATACGAGAGAAACGATAATAGTATATTATAAACCAAGGTGGTGAAAACTATTATTATTGACCGAGCACCAGGATTATTTCGCGAGTGGCTTTGGCCCGAGAGGAATGAGGTACGAGGTTTATAAGTGTCTTTAAGACCATGGTGTATATACAATTTTTTCCACTACTAACCAAATTTACGACAAAAATTGAAAATAAATCACAAACGCACCATGAGAAGGGTTTACTCCGTCGTCTGACTGACAAGTACACTATCAGTTTTGCGCGAATTTGACTAATGGCATTTTTATTCAATAATTTTATCTTGATAGGTAATTTCAAGCAGCAAATATGTTAAAGACAATCTCCTGGGTATACAAAACTATCTTGCACAAGTTTTTGAAGAACTACTATCCCTGAATTCTCCAAATATTTGAATTTGTCCATTATTGACCTAGGTCAATAATAGAAAACTATTAACCACTAATAGGGAAATTCAACTTCTCAGTTGGCTAGAAGAAGCAATAATTGTCATCTTCACAGCTATAGTAGTGGAGAAAATCTAGTTAAAATTATTTGACAAAAATTATTACCACGAATGTAATTCGGCATGATTATTTTTCAAACTATTTATAGTCTATCTATTGTTAATGTGATGACCCATATTTTTAATCCCTTTGAAGGAAAAAGCCGCCAAATGGCGTGCATAAAATTGTTTTATAAATTCGAATATTGTGAAATAATGCTTTTCAAATGTAATTCAAATTAATATAGTGGATTAAAATTAACCTGCATAAAATTTCTAATACAATTCAAGGTCATCACATTAACATTAGTTATACTATAGCAGAATGTTAAGCAAACAAAGTATCTTTATTGAACAGGTTAACTGAATAAGAATATTATCAGGTTTATTTTGATGCTCGAGTGTAATGTGCTAGAATATTTCTCGAGTAGAAGAAAAAAGTATTATATTTTTGGGTTTACTTTCGGTCACTTTTCCTTGAATAGAATTTAAAGTATCTTGTCCTAATCGCGATATTCCAACGAATTTAAAAATTTGGCATATGTCACAATAACAAATAATGCGCAATTTTAACACTCGTTACTATATTTACGGATCTACAGGGAAATTTTCGATAGCTAGCGGGATCTTTTCGATAGTTAGCGGCATCTCACCGCAATAAGATCCCGCTTCATATGGGATTTTTAATACAGGAGGGAAATATTCGCTATAATTTTCTACTAGCAAATTATCAAAGGTAAACCACGAGTGCTTCAAATTTTATCGATAATTTTTTCTTCTCCACGAAAACTTGTTTATTTGGCAAAAATATGAAAACAAATCTAGAAAATAAACATTTGAATAAACTGTAAAATAAATATAACTTGAAATTGAAAATTTTCAACAATTTTATTCATAATCGTACCAATTCAATTTTATGTCTTCACTAATTTTTTGTGATAAACGTAAGTACAATTTTTAAATGTACAATTTGTATAATGTTACAGTTTCCCTTTTTAAATATGTGATGCTGTTATAAGTAGATGTTGCCAGTCGGACACCCGCACGAAGGGTACCGTACCTTTATCTATAATAATGAATATTCTGCTAAATATTTCAAGCGTCTACCTATTGTCGTTATGAATATCAAGCAATTTAAAAATAAAATAAACAAAAAAAAAACTTCTTCACGGGGATTCGAGCCCGGATCTACCGCGTGAGAGTCTGGTATGTTTACCACTCGACTACCGAGGTTCATACCAATTTAATGTCAGAAGTATTACATACTTTTATGAGAACTGACGTCCATCGGTAGTCCCTTATACCCATTTTATTCTGTTTTTAGTAATGTGATTAATTTATACGGATTATTTTGTTCAAGTTTATTTTTGTAAATGAATACTCTTGATCCAGTGCTTCTGGGAGAGACTTTTTTTGACAAGTTATTTTGACGTTTCCTTAAATTGAAAAAAAGATGAGTAACGAGTACTAAACGCGAATGTTGATTGGTGGATTTCATATACGTTCTAGGATGTATATGAAATCATATAAGTTCAGTTGACCGATATGGTCTACATTTCCATTCTGTAAACTGTACAGGAAATGGATAATATACATGTGGGTGTAGAAAACAGCTATTTGCCTAACAAGTAAGGAAATGAATTTTTCCGCACGAGTCTGCCTTTAGTCTCCGCTACGCGTCGTTCGGTGAAGCAGCCGAGTGCGGAAAAACATTTTCCGCAAGTGTTAGGTACAATAGTTTTTCTACGAGCGTGAGGAAAGTCAACAGAACTAATCAAAAGTTGAGATATTTTCATCTGATTATAAGTGCTTATAGTTTATTTAGAAACATATTTTATCAGATTATTGATAAAGAAAACATAAAGTAAAATATTATTGACAATAATAGTTACATGTCAAAATCAAATACCTAATTATTTATATTATGATTTATTGTAAAAGTACAATTATTTGCATTACTTAAATTTATAGCAGATCCAAAATTACAGCCATTCAACAAGCAATTAGCATTTCGCAATCACCATGATATACCGGCTTATTATTAATTTGATATATTCAGGTGGAAATTTCTCCACGACTAAATAATAACGCACAAATTATTTTTACATATTTAGCTGCATAATGATATAAATTCTTCACACCAGTGAATAATAAAAAGAATTCACTCTCGTTAGCCAATCACATTCTATTATTATCAGAATTCACGCTAAAATGAATAAATCAAATCGTCTCTTCAAAACGTCAAATACCTAAGAACGCAAATCGCTTCTGACAGCGCGTTGTTTGAAACGTCAAAATAATTATAAAATCATAATTTTACGTATTATAAGAGAAAAAAATGGACAACAGTAGCGATAGTGAATATGTACGCCTCCTGGAATTAATTTCATATATAAATGTAAGGGTTCCGATTAAAAATATGAGTTACGTATATTATATTTACTCTTTACATTTTTATGAATATGCTCTATAGCCTAGTGGTGGTTGACTATGGGGCGGACGATCGAGGTTCGATCCTCACCAGAAGTTTTTTCTTTTTAGTCGTGGAGAAAGTATAGTCTTTTACTTGTGTAGAATGGCTTGGATGATTCCAAAACTCACTCGCTGCGCTCCCTCGTTTTGGAAACTTCATTCGCGGGAATAATAGCCATCAGTCTGCACTCGTTGAAGAATATACTATTCCACACGGTGCGGGAAAATTAATTTTCCACACTAAAATGTGTGTGGAAAATTCAATTTTCCGCCCGCTTGTGAAAAAACAATTTATTAATTTAGATACAAATTGGTACGATGGAAAATACAGTCCCAATCGACTTATTTTTGATAAACGTCAGAATTTGACTGTACTGTTAGATTGTGTGTTATTGTTGTACATTGATGTCGATGTGGTTACTATGGAAATTAAAGTATTGTAAAATTTTCGATTGGTAAAGCTACTCTATGTATGAGTAGTAATACGATAAGTACTTCAAAATAATCAGGTTATATATCGATAACTTGTTGCATAATTAAAAAGAGTGTCAGTTTGACAGTTCAAATAATTCGACCTCGAAGCGGGAGGATTATTCTGTAAACCTGACACGATTTGTAATTATGCAGGAAGTTTATTAATTTAGATACAAATTGGTACAATGAAAATTACAATACAAATCGACTCATTTTTAATAAACGTGTGGTTACTATGGAAATTAAAGTATTGTAAAATTTTCGATTGGTAGAGCTACTCTATGTAAAATTGTGAAATTTTTGATTGGTAGAGCTACCTTATGTATAATCAAATATTATCGAAATTATACGAGGTAACTTAACTAAATTGATCGTTCTGATTGCTTGAAAATGATACGAAAAAAGTAATCAGTAGTAATACTATAAGTACTTCAATAATAATAATAATAATAATAATAATAATAATAATAATAATACTTTATTCATCCTTTTTGATCATAGTACATGATATAGGACAGGTCAAACAGAAAAGAGGATATTACATTAAATACGACTTACTTATTAAACAGTTAAATTAAAATCGTTTGTTCAAAAACTCTGATATATCATAAAAACATTCGACAATTAAAAAATTTTTAAGTTTTTGTTTGAAAACATTGAAATTGTTCTCATCTCTTATACAGATGGGCAAATGATTCAGGAATTGGATTCCTTTATAGACAGGACTTTTTTCAAACAATGACGTTTCATGTTTTGGTGGCCGTATAAGTTTGCCAGATCTGGTTGGGTAATCATGGTAATCAGAATTAAGACTAAAATCACTGGAATTACTTTTTGCATATAATATGCATT
>CAJUYH010011643.1:0-10838 GCA_910591685.1 Galerucella tenella | reverse complement strand
TAATAATACCTATTTAAATTTTTGGAACAGTTTTAATAATTATTATAGACAGTTAAATAAATAAATAAACAACTTAGTTTCCTTAGAAACCACTAACAAAGATTTTATATTGAATTTTATCACAGAGTGATAGAATTTTATACACATAGATTTGATATATTAAACGTCAAAAAAAATGCCGCGACAAGACAAAAAATTGCCGGTTCAAAACCTTCAAATTTTGTCAGTTATCAATTTACTCTAGTGAAATAATAAAATAAATACAACGTTTTTAGTCATCTGAATTTGTCAAACTAGTTAGATGCTAATGACTTTTAATAATTTGCGTTATACAGAATGTCCCACGACGAGTTAAAACACACACAACTACTGAAGATCCTTCCAGATAAACTGGTGGCTTATATAGAAGACACAAATCTTCTGGAATGGAAGTACAATGGTACAAAGATTTAGTTCAAGTGCCTGTGCTAATGAGCCTAGCCCAATGAATGGCACCAAGAAAAAGGCTGCTTATTGTACCTGTTGTAACTTTAGTTTTTATTGAAATACTCTGTATAAGAATAACTTATTCCAAAAACTAGATAAGATAGAGCAAATCCGAATGGCATTTAGCTCTAAACGAAAATGAAAGTCATTAACGAGGGAAATGAAGTAATAAAGTTTTTTGATTAATTTTATAATATTTTTTTAATTGATTCTAGCTCTAGAATATTCGAATGAGAAAATTATTGGGTTTTATTAAATACAAAAACTTGGAGATAATTAAAAAAAAGTTCTTTGGAAAACTTTCAGTGTTTATGATTACTAAAAAACTCATTAAAACTTGAAAGAACTTCAATAAAGACAGGAACTAATTTAAGAAAATAATGAGTATCTTTCTAAATAGATATTGTTAAAATTCAAGTTCAATTATGACGATCACAGATCTTATGGAAATATCGAGAAAAAATTCAACTTACCTTTTAGTGAAAACATCACGAAAAACAAAAAGCTGAAGGATTTCATCTTCCTGAAACAAAAACAAAACTGTAAAAGTATATCTATACCTTAGGTACTAGTGGTACTAGGTGAAATTTTGTTCGTTTTGTGATATTTTAAGAGGTTTGAATAGATCGCTAGTTAGGTTGTAGTTTATTAATTTTAAATCAGTTTCTGCTTTCATTTTCAATTGATACCAGTTATCTGCTTCATAAACAATAGCAGTATCATCAGCGAACCCAATTATATGTCCTGCACTGCTTAAAGAAAATAAACCATTAATATAAAGATTAAACAAGACAGGACCCAAAATTGTTCCCTGTGGTACTTCATAAGATATATTTCTTTGACCACTCGTTTGCCCGGCAATCTTTACTACCTGCTTTCTCTCTGAAAGATAGCTTGTGAATAACTGTAGACTATTGCTTCGTATGCCAATATTTTCTAAGGTTTGTAATAGCTTATAATGGCTAATAGTGTCAAACGCTTTTGCCAGATCAAAAAATACACATAAGCAAACCTTGTTATCATTATAACTGCCTCAATGTGTCGTGGCATACCCTCTATTAGATGTCGAATCTCCCATTCTTGGACCAGAGCACCACTCAAAAGATTAAAATACTTGGAGAAGGAGCTCGGTTACGAACTCGTCTGCCCATCATGTCCCAGACGTGCTCAATTGGATTGAGGTCTGGGCTACGTGATGGCCAGTTCATCCTTTGAATTTCTGTTTCGTCCAAATATTGAGATACAATCCTCGCAATATGTGGTCCAGCGTTGTCGTGCATAAACATGAATTCGTTTCCTATAAACGGTGCAAATGGAATTACATGTGGATCTAGAACATCACGAATATATCGGTTAGCTGCCAACAATGACTAAATCAGTACGAGCTTCCATGCTTATGCCGCCCCAAACCATTACCGATCCTCCTCCATAACTGAGTCTGGAAAAATTTGCTTGGTCAAACCTTTCGCCTCTTCTTCGGTATATTCTTTCACGGCCATCTGGAGAAAGTAAACAAAACCTTGACTCGTACGAAAATAAGATCTTACTCCAGTCGACATCCCAATGTTGATGCTCCCTGGCATATCGAAGTAGCTCCGGACAAGTTGCAAGTATTCTGGAGCGTAATCCATGTTCTCGTAATCATTTAAATTATGACCATTTCTAAAATGTTGCATTTTCTTTAAACCGTCACATTTCACAAACAAATTGAGATATTGGGGTAAATAAAAAAACAAAATGTTGGAAACAAATCAATCTTCTTGACAAAGTTAATTGTGTGCAGATCGACTGGCAGAATTAACCTACAGGGTGTGTCAAAAGTAGAGGAATACATTGTTATCTCTTCTCCCCTGTAACTTGATTTTCGAAACGTGAGCACCTAATAGGTATAGTGTAAACTGTTCAGTACAGATTAGTGAATGTCTTATTTTCCCATCGTTCACAGTAACCCTACACAATAATTAATTAAACTGTAGTTACGAGTCAAAGATTTATATTTGGCAAACGGAATATTCCAATAACAATATTATTTTACACTTAACAGTTCTTAAATGTTTTTTCAACTATGTATATAAATTACAAGCCTTCCAGAACCATTTATCGATTACACATTAGATGTGGAGTAGAATTGGGAACAAATCTTCGATTCTTACATCCAATTAAATAACATCGAAATAAACAGCCTTCTATTAATTGCTTTTCTTAACAATAAATCGTAAATTACAGAGTGAAACTTATACACTAATCCTTTAATTTGTTCCAAGTTTATTTTAAGTAGAAATGTAGGGTTCCAAAACTATCCAAAACAACGTGCCAAAGTGTAATTAGGATAACAGATAACCAAAGCATATTGTTCAATAACTTAGTTAAAAATAAAATTTACATTTCCCCCAGTTCAACAATTCCATTTAGAGGTAGTATAGGATCTTAAGGCCGCGCTCCTTTGATACTTTATGTAGAGAAGACATGTGTTTAAGGGGATTTATGGGATACGTAACACCAAGATTTTGTGTTCAGACTGTTAGAGAGCGACGTCTGTCTTCTATTAGATCTCGCTTTATATGTCTACGTGTACCTTGTATGAGATCGTTTCCATTCTCTTTGTCTTTCCTACATGAATTGTTTCAGTTTGATAAAATTACTTGGGAAGGAATTACTGCTATACCGAGGTTAATGTTACAGAATGAAATTGAAATTAAGAGCACCGAGATGTTTCAATAACAGCTAGAGTGTTATATGTGTAAAGAATAAACTTATTTAATCCCGAATTATCCCGAATTGCCTAATATTTCACAAAGTACTATATCTAAAATTCATGCACAATTCATAGAACTTGGACATGTCAAACCATTGAAAAGAAAACCACACTTCGTTGAAGATGATGTGAATGTGGATATTTTGTTAAGTGTCGAAGAAAATCCAACTTCAAGTACACGTCAAATTGCCCGTGAATATAATGTTAGTCATACAACTGTTCTAAGATGTCTTCATAAAGAAAAACTTCATCCCTACAAATTAACTTTTGTGCAGGAGTTAACAGAAGACGATCCAGATCGTAGAATTGATTTCTGCGAAAGATTGATGAATAAGCTGAACAGAAATGAGATAGCTCTTGGTACCATTCTTTTTTCTGACGAATCAACATTCACATTGAATGGAGAGGTAAACCGACAGAACTGTAGATATTGGTCAGCAGAGAATCCTAATTGGATGCGTGAGACACATACTCAGTACCCTCAAAAGGTGAACGTTTGGGCCGGTATCATAGGCGACCATATTATTGGTCCTATATTTATAGATGGAAATTTGACAGTTGAAAAATATTTAAATTTGCTTAGAAATGAAGTTATTCCTGCGTTGGCAAACTTATATTCTAACGCAATAGATCCTAGCTTACCGAATGAAAATGTTTGGTTCCAATGAAATATGCAAATATACAGGGTGTTTCATTAAAAAAAACAACACCGACTATGGCATACCTGCGTGAATCACCTTGTACATTTACATTTATGTTTACTTAACGCACAACTCAATTCAAAAGTTGACGTGTCTCGGCATTTTTAATAATTTTCTAAAATAATGACATAAAGAATTTTATTGTTGATTGTTTACAATGTTTACGTGCTTATCTTGTCTAGTTTTTTTATTTTCAAGTTGATACACTTCCAAGTATAAGTCAAGTTATTTTTTTTTTATATTTTCAAGAATATTTCTCTTCGGAAAACCAGTGAATTTATATTACAACGTTTATTTTCTAATGCTGCCCGGTATTCGCCAAAGAAGATTGAGTCAAAGAACAGAGTGTAACATTTATATCTTCGTAGCGACGACTGCTCGTATTATTTGTCATAAAATCCGACAAAGCTAAGTGAGAACACACGAGCCAAAGCAAAGGTGTTTCCCGCCTTGAAGTAGATATATACACATATTCCAATTTTAATGTGCGGGATATAAGACATAAATTTCAAAACCAACTTAGTTGTCTTCGACGAAAATTATGCTTGCTACGTCGTTTCTTATACGTACGATTCTGGATATTGCCTGCAGCAAGGTATACGTGATATCAAAAAGACATGAGAGGATTTTGGTAAAAGGCAGTCGAGAAGTTAGACCAAATAGTGTAAAAAATCGTTAGTTGTATTTGAAAGAATATTTTCCTTGAATATTAAGTAACTGTTCCACACTGTATAAGTATACCGGGTGTCCCAAGTTATTGTATACATTTGACAGCCCCGTGGTAGCTACCCCTCACTTTTTATTTTCAAATGGCACCCCCTGTATGTTGTCATTGAAAGTTGCGTGTCGTTCTATTTCAAATACAACGATAGCACATACTTGGTATTTTTTTCAATAAATTATAACAAAAGCATCAATACTTTTCATGAAGAATGAATTTCAATTAAAATACCTCTGATGCAATTCAAAAAAACGAACAAAAAATTACAGAAAGTGTTCAAAATTATTTGCTGCAGAATCTTTGCAAGCTGCAAAACGTATTAAAAGTGTTATTGAGCAGGCTCCGTCTGAAATTTTAAAAATCAAATTGAGGGAGAATTTTCTTTTTTTAAATACATACAGCTGTTTATTAAAAAATATATATCGTGACTGATGGTATTTCGCCAAATTTTGATGCAGGATGCAAGATTACAATTCTAGGTTGAAGTATTTTATGATTTAGATGATCTTAAAGAACGCATTTGTGAAGCATGTCGTAGCGTTACACCAGTTATGATTCAAGAAAGCTTTTAACACGTTTTGCAGCTTGCAAGGATTCTGCAGGATATAATTTTAAACACAGTGTTCGATTTTTGAATTGCATCAGAGGTATTTTAGTTGAAATTAATATTTCGTGAAATAGTGATGCTTTTATTATTAGGTCACCAAATATGGAATAGACTATAAGTATGAAACGCAACACTCGACCATCTTCTGTTTCATTCGGTCTACTAACTAGCTATCGCACCCACACCATCGAGTCAATGCGCGAATGCTTCCCGTGTGGCAGGCGTGTTTTGTTTTGTTGTCGTGCAGAAAATTTTAAAGGTAAGTAATAAACGAGTATTACCAGCTGTTATGTTTGTTTACGTAAGTGTTATACTATTTAGTATATCGGTATTATGTTTATTTCACCATTTTGTGATCTTTTGTCATTAAAATATTGTGACTATAAAAAATATTTAGAAGAGTTTGAACTAGTATAAAAATCCAAATATGGACAGTCGTCGGTGTCTAATTATGGAATATTAAATTAAATGCTTGATGTGTGGGCTCTGGGCACATTATGATTGTGCTGGTTCAGAGTTTGATACTCGGATCTGTGACTTTTGCAAGTAATTATGTAACTCACAATATATTATATTTATTTAATTGATCTCAAAGATATTAATGTCCATTTTTGTTATTGTTAT
The DNA here is from genome assembly GCA_910591685.1 of Galerucella tenella. NCBI lineage: Eukaryota > Metazoa > Arthropoda > Insecta > Coleoptera > Chrysomelidae > Galerucella > Galerucella tenella. The sequence goes on along the minus strand of CAJUYH010011643.1, from coordinate 4,944 downwards.
GTTGATTTATGCTTACATTCCATATATGGACACCTATTCCTTATTTGGTTACTCATTTGTGAATTTGTTTTTTGTGTTAGATTTTAATTTGATAACTAATATATTTGATTAAAGGCTGTTAATTACTACATATAAATGTATGACTTATTAGTAAAAACATTAAACTGATTTAATTTATATGAATTTGAGATATTGCCTTTATACGTTAACTTGGGACACCCGGTATTATGAAGCTGTAATTTTATTTGCAAATTGGAGGTTTTTTTTTAAACAAATACTGTATTTTTTAGACTTGTATGAAGAGATAGGGACATGATTGAGTGAAGAATTTTGGATGTAAAAATACATTTGTGTTGGAAATAATAGATCGATATCCGAGCCCGTCCGTGTTGGGTTAATTTTGACGCTAGCCTATTTTGTAACATCCTTGATTAAGCTCGATGTAACAGTAATTATTCCACTAGAGCTACTTAAGTTTAATGGAATTCAATGGCTTCTGCATGTACTGTAACCATGCATATACAGATTGCGAAAGGTCTATTCGAGCCATACGATTTACAGTAGGTACGACAAAGAAAATATGAGCAAAACTACCTGAAATAGAGAGAAGAATTGTTCGCACTCAGCGTTGGGCGTGTTTTCAGTTCCAGCTACCAATCTGATATGAAAGCAGCATTGCCAGTTTAAAATGTTTAGTAGTTTCTAAGGAATAATGATCTTATTTTGCATTTAACTTTTAATACGGAATAACGCCGTATTTATTGGGAGAAATTCGAGATTGTTAATATTATTGACTTTTGAAAAATAAGTGAGATCTACACAAATAAGAATAAAATAATATATTTCAAGAAAATAATAATAATAATAATAATGTTTATTTACTAAATATAAAATAGTACAGTATAAAGTAAATGTAAACAATCAATTAAAAATCACTGAAGTTGTAAGTAGCTGGACGGTTCTTACAACTTGTACGTGTTAAACTCATAAATGGCTACATTTTTTTACAGAATTTCTGGATGATTGCAGTGAAAATTCCACACTTGTGATTTTTAACCAAATTTTTTTTGACAAACTAATTTTTATTTGTTAACACAATAATTTTGATTAATTTCAACAAAAAGCTTAAATGTTTTCTAAATTCATGGACCATTATGATTGATGTTTATATTAAAGACGCAATTATTGTATACTGTAACGTTTATTCTAATTTATATTTACAATTAATTTATATTTACAGATTTATATTCAAATACAGTCCTTATTTAATAATTTATATATCACACTAAACACACACTAACTAATTTATATGAGAGTCACTTTACAAACACTTTATCGAGGCGCGATTGCTTTCTTTCAGTATCAACACTAACTGAATAACTGACTGCGCTGCGATGCTCGTCGCCTATTTATACTCGCACGACTTGTTCTAGATATTTCTGGAACTCGAAGTTTTGGTGGATGCGCCGGGTTTTTCTAGATGTTACGTTTTCCAGATCATTCTTGAAAATACGGCGGAGGAGCCATAGTCGTATCATATGGGAATTTCACTGGGGGCACTAATTGAGCACATTAATGCAGCAGATCGCGTAACAATACTATGGCATGTTGATTCGAAGTTGCTTGCTCTTGATTTAGAGATTCTTGGACTGTCTTTGCAGAAGTTGAAGCAGACCTCATTGCATCAATTATATCCTGATGATAGCCCGAGTCAATTTGCAGATATGGTTTTATAAAGTGACTGCTACCATGCCCTATTATTTTAATTAATTGCTGTTCTCCAATTCCCGTTTTGGCTAGAGTTGAAACAGCAGTGGCCCTCGCAGAATGATTTGTTATCTTGATCTTGTTGACATCGATTCCAATCACTGATGCCGCCGATTTGAACCAGAAAGATATTGTATTTTGTCCAACCGGGCTGTTCTTGTACCAACCTTTGGAATAGGGGTGGTGCCAGTTTGGATTTGGAGTTAAAAATAAACGATTCGTTTTGATGAGTTGGTCTCGCTTGCTTATTAGTATTTTGAGCAGTCTTACTTGGGCATAATTCTTCATTGAGTGTATTCGGTACAAGCCACTTACTGTCGGTTATTCTTTTTGAACCGCCTTGAGTGGTCTTGGAGAAAACTGGGTTATACTTAATGCGTCCTGTTGGTTTCCCTTGATTGTCAATTTCCTCCACAAAATATTCTATTGTTGCTGCCGCTCCTTCATTTCCCCTCCAGGGCAATTCATGAGCAGCAATATGAAAGAACTTTCTTTGCAATCCTTCCTGAGTGTTTTCGTCCCAAAGTTCAATAATCTTTATCAATTCGTCTGCTGATAGTGTGGATGAACTTGCCTTTCTCTTGGTTGGATATATTTGTAGCTTCCGATGCTTAGCATTTTTGCAGCTCTTGCGTTGACAAATTCTATGTCAGAGAATGGATTAAATTTGCGATTATACCTTTCGAAAAAATATTCCTGCAACTGCTTAGCTGTAGAATTCTAAAGAACTTTGATAACACTCTCCTTGTAGTCTTCGGAGTTCTTTTTTCGCATGTTGAAAGCATAGTCTTCAAGAATGAGCGCCAGTTCTTCCACAGGTATATCCGCTCTGTGCAAAAATTTATAAACTGTTTCCATACACTTGCCTTCGATTTCCTAGTATTCGCTGGTGTCAACTGCTTAATATTCTGGCGAATAATTTCTTTACTTTCTTGACCGAACACGTGTATAAAGTGACTTTTCCGCACGCTATTGCAGATGGCCAAACGACGCTTTAGCGAGTTCGGTCATCTGCAATAGCGTGACGAAAAGTATCACTTTCTGCACTAGTTAGGTAAACTACTATTTTGTATCACATTCTTTCAATATTATAGTCTACTAGGAATGGGATCCAGTTAAGTGCACGATCCAGAAATATTGAATTAGGTAATTTCAAAAAGATTATGGTTTAATTTCAAAAAATAATAATTAATACTCCACAATTCACTATATTTATAAATGTACATTATACTGCTCGCTTTTTGTACCTTTTTACTTTTCCTTTTTCATTGTAATACCTACAAAATATATGGACAAGACTAAAAGTCTTTTTAATAACTCATAGGACGGCCGGTATCGGTATATTAATCATAGATATGATAAACTATTCTTATTCAACAGGTGACTAACAAATACAATTAACTAAAATGGGTAAATTTAGTAGATGCCATTATTCAGTAGCGGTTCAACTTTCGGTTCGGACGGTTCGTAGTGCGTGGTTGAAATTTAATTTATTTTTTTGAGTTCGTTTATCGTGAAGTGTAGTGAAGTGTAGTGAAGTGCAAGTGAAGTGTACCTACATGGAAGGCGTGGATTAGAGCTAGATACATTCTTCTAATGGGGTAATTTTTTATTTTTTTTAATACTTTTTATACTTTTAATTTTAAAAGACTATTTCTTTAATTGGGTTTTCTAAATTAATTTGATTATCAGTCACGATTACCTATATATACAGATGTCGTACTTGTGTAAATCTTATGGCTCGAATAGACTATTCGCGGTCTTTATATCAGTTGTTCTACGAAATAAAACGAAAGGTACAAATCAAGAAACCTTTTAAAAACAGATTAGTCAGAGTCAACGGATCAATCGGTCGATAAATCTGTACAGCTTCAATCTAGCGTTAAAACCAATGTCCTGCTACATCCTCAGATTTCTTTTTTTTTATTAGTAGCCATTCGGACCGCTCCTCAACTCTATATCCCATCGGTCAGTGTAACTTTTTACGAACCGGAAAATCAATTTGTGGATAGTAGAAAACCCGGAGATATAGCTTTGGTTTCCCTTTGACGTTACACTGAAAGAAAATCTGTTACAGTAAAGAACGATCATTTTGTATTGCATTCATGTAATTCCCAATCAATCTAAAGGTTTTGAAAGAAATCATTCAGGAAGGGATTTCTATGGATAACGGCTGAGATTTCGGATAAAATATGACAGAAAAAAAAGAGATAACCAGAAATTGTATAAATTTTCAATAAAAAAAAATGTTGAATAGATGAGGCTTTTACTTGAAGTAAATTATGAAATCAAACAACTGGCACCGATATGTAGATGACATTTTAGCTTGCTTCACTGGTACTACGAGACAATTAGATAACTTCATTACTCACATTAACTCAATACATAAAAATATCAAATTTACAGTAGAAATTGAACAAAATAAGTCCATAAAATTTCTAGATCTTACAATTTCAAATATAAATAATAGACATGACTTTTCTATATTTCACAAACCATCACATACAGACATTACAATTCATAATAGTTCAGTTCACCCAATCAGTCATAAATTAGCAGCTTTTAATAGTATGATACATAGACTTTTAACAGTTCCATTGAATATTGACAATTACAATAAAGAACTAAATATAATAAAACAAATAGCGGTTAATAATAATTACGATCCAAATTTAATTGACATCATAAATAAAAAGATACGAAAACATACTCTAGAACAAGTATTTCCTTCTGATAAAAACAAAAATAACCAATTTAAAAGCTTAACTTACTTTGGAAAACCATCCTTAAAAATAAAATCATTTTTAGAAACTTTAGACTTGAATATTTGCTTCAAAACCGACAACAATTTATCCAAATTCATTAAAAACAACAAATTCAAATCTTCAAAACTAAATAAATCAGGAGTTTATAAATTAAAATGTGGTAATGACGACTGTGATAAAATTTATACAGGGTGCTTCAAAAAAAGGTAACACCGTCTCTAGGATAGGTAAAAAACTGAAAAATAATTGGGGTTTGCTTAGTAAAATTTTTTTTTAACGCCATCCGTTTTCAAGATAAAGGGCGTTGAAGAAAATAAAAAATTACACATTTCTTACGATTTTTCCGAAACTACTGGCACCATTGTAATGAAATTTTATACGAATATGTTTTGGAAGCTGATATATCCCATGA
>CAJUYH010011642.1:0-10839 GCA_910591685.1 Galerucella tenella | reverse complement strand
TTTATCAAAAATTTCTTGGTGCTCCCTGTAAAGGTTTTGCATACTTATTAGGGTTTATTATTCCTCGTACTTTTTGTACATACTATAATTTTAGGAAGAAAAGTTATACTTCATAAAAAGTTCTGCATGTTCTAAAATCTAAAATACAATTATCAGATATCAATATTTTTAGTATTATACGGTTTCTCAAAAAATATGAACTTTACTCAAGAATAAAGTACGATTTGATCTATTTATATGAATAAAATGTATTATTTTTTGAAATGTATTTCTAGATACAATCACAATGCAAATTTTACTGTAGTTACGTGTAATATGACTCTGACAAACTAATGAATGTTTGATAGCTACAAATGTTTGACAGTAGCTGACATAACGCGTTAAAATTTTACGCAAATATGGTAGCGTTATTAAGAAAATAGAAACAATATTAAACAAGCACTAAACCTATTTTTTCAATGTGAATGGATGCACTTGCATATTTGAACGTAGTTTTCATCCTATTAAATTTCAATTATATTCTTTCTTATATACAGGGTGAACGGAAACTCCAACCTGTTATTTTCTTTCTTCTTTCAAATGGAACACCCTGTATTTTATAGCAAAAATAGAATTTTTGATTAAGTTTATAAAAACAGAGTTATCTGGTAATATTTATTGTAAACTATTATTATTGACCTATTATGTGGAAGCAATAAACTTTGTATGTAACAAAAAATCCTAATTAATGATAAATTTTAATGAATAATTCATTCTAAACAAAACTAGCTACCAAAAGTATAATTCTAACCATAATACTAAGCTGAAGGTTCAAAGTGTTCACCGCACCATCAAAGCAATGCTGTAAGAGAGGGCCCAACTGATTGGCCAGCTCGGTCACTCGATTTAACAAAAGTATATTTATTTTTTTCGGGTCTTGTGAGGAATAAGTTTATAAAATCCCCGGCTATTAGTGATGACATGAAAGGGATAATTAGTGCGGCATTTCGATCTGCTAACGTTGATATGCTGAGAAATGTTAGTCAATCATTTGAACTATTCTGCAGCATTGCATTGATGTTAACGGTGAACATTTTGAACCTTTAGTTAAATATTACGGTTAGGATTAAACTTTTGGTGGCTAGTTTTGTTTAGAATAAATTTTTCATTAAAATTTATTATTAATTAGGATTTTTTGTTACATACAAAGTTTATTGCTTTCACATAAAGGTCAATAATTATAGTTTACAATAAATATTACAAAATAAATCTGTTCTTATAAACTTTGGGTATAGGGAATGCTTGACAAAAATTAAAGTAACATAATCGAAGATTCTATTATTGCTATGAAATACAGGGTGTTCCGTTTGAAATAAGAAAGAAAATGACAGGTTCGAGTTTCCGTTCACCCTGTATACAAGAAAGAATATAATTGAAATTTAATAGGATACGGAGATATTGCATCATATTACAAAACTCTGTTTGGCAAAATACATTTTTTTCTTCAACGTACATCAAGCTACAGAGCGTTGATTTACCTACGATTTTCACATAAACGTGTCCATATCTTTCGAAAGACTCTGTGTGGCAAAACCCTATATAAAAAGCTTCAAAAAAATGTAACCAATCCGAATTCGGTATAATATACAGGGGTTCCCATTTGAAAAATCATATGTTTGGTTTGTAACGGAGTTATGCAGCACTCTGTATAGTTCGATATAATTTCAAAATGTGAACCTTCAGCACATCTACTATTTTTGTTGATACAATTTTTTGATATCTCTTAAAATAACCCATATACCGAAGTTTGTCGTAAGATTGGTACACCCTGTATAATAGGTGCTTTTCGAGAAAAAAGAAAAAATATTCAAAAAATATTTAAAAAATAGTTAAAAAATGAATAACTGGTATCGTAAATTATATCGATACGCTAGTTTTATTTGTAAGTTGCTGAAATATGGGAATTGTGTCAACATTTTAAGGATACTTTTTTTTCAAGTTCAACGTCGCTCACGAGCTCGGTACATTGTTTTTAAATAAAGTCAATGGAATTTCCAGTTTAAGCAAAATTCTTCGATACCGTTCAGAATGGTCCATTACATTAGATGCTTAAATTCCAAAACAATTATATTTATTTGAAAGCTTACTGGTAATTTTTCACCCTGTGCAGTTCTCGAATATAAATATCACTAAGTTTAATAAAAAAGTTGAACAAATATTAGGGTAACTTGAACTTTCGTTAGCCAGTGGAACAAGTGACATCATAAGGTATTGGGAAAAGTAGAATTCGATAGATGGCGATCTGAAATGTCAATGTCATCTTAGCAACGAGTAAAACAAATCAGATACCGTATAAGCCGAAGTAAAAGCCCATTGATATTTAAGTGCTTTTATTTTGCTGTTTTAGTTATTTTCAGTGTGTGTTTTGTAAAACTTTTGCTTTTTCTTTGATTGTGCTTTAGTGTTTTGTGTTTTTAAACTAAATTTTGACTCCTAATATTTTTATTTTTGGAGTAATAGGTATGGTTGATATTTATGAAAAGTACAACAAGCGTTCAATTAACTGTTAAGTTTTAGGTCTAATTTCGTGTTTTTATTTGATTTTTGATATAATTATATCTACAAAAGTTGCACGGAAGGTAGGTTTGTATTGAGTAATATTTTAAATCATTAATACCGACTTATTTTCTCTTTGATCAGCAATGAAAACAAAAAATAGAATAACATAACCTCTTCCATAATATCTCTGATTATAATAAAAGAATATTACCTCAGAAATGATGACAGTTGAGTTGAATACAAAAACACAGTTTTAAACTTGTCACTGATACAAAATTAAACAAATAAAGTACGAATTTACGGTAATTACGTTGACTTGCATATAATACAAAAACAATGCAAAACGAATTATTTTACTCGTTGCGACAGCTACAATTTGTCAGAGTGGCTGGCCAATTGCTGCTACGGCCGAGGCCAAAACATCCAACAAAAAAGAGCCTCAAACAAAGCAAGGTTAGATGAGATGTCAAATTTTAAAAACCAGGAAAGCAAACCTTCCAAATCCTAGGGAAATAACGACGTCAAGAAGAAAAGAAGAATGACATCACATGCAACATTTTTTTATAAAAAAATTCAATTTAAAGCAATAAAAAAATTACTGAAACGCCCCATTCTATCCAACATTTTTTCCTGTATTAGAATTTTACATGCGAATAGGAATCCAGCCAAACCACGACAATTTCCGGGCAGCATCAAATTTATTCAACTGACAGTTTTCGTTTAAAATTCTATCCTCCTATTCGACTATACAGGGTGAGTGATGCAGAGTACTCGAAATAAGAAGTATCAAAAAATGTACATTAAAATAACATTGTTTACGAATATACAGGGTGAACTGAGTAACCTCTGTGTCTTCTGATTTGATACATATTACATATGGTTAGTGACCTTTGAACCCGCACGATAAGAGCGCTTTTGAGACTATATAAAAAAAGTCTGCCCTGTATACGATTTATGAAGAAATACAACAAAACCTAAAAGTCTGGAAATAATTTCCAAGTTTCTCCAGTACGATTATACCGAACATACTAACTACAGACTCATGTCAAGCTCGACATATTCTTTTTTTTTAATAAGCTTCAACTGTCGATTAAATTTCAGATTTATTCTTGTAAAGTCTAAAAATAGAGGGTCACAAGTGATTCTATTCCGCCCAGCTAGCAGATTTAATAATTAATGTAAACACATTTTACGAGGGATCAGGTGCGGGTCGGAGATTTACTCTTGGAAGGGACGCAACATAAATAGACCAAGTTTGTTTACTAAAACTTTGTTGCCAATAATTGGAAATATTTCTGCTCGGTAACGAAATAAAAAATAAATTACTTGGATAAGCTGAACGATTATTTTCGTTTAAATCAGGTACGAGATTTCGTTGTCATAAAAAAAGGTGGCGGCGTCCGACATATTAATAAATAAAATGCCATACAACCAGCTATACTTTGGCAAGTTTATTCGATATTGCCACGTTTAACTATGAAAAAGCTAAGGTGCTACGTATGTAGTGATAATAATTAGAAAAGGGAATTTTTATTATTAAAAAAATTAACAATATAATTTAACGTTAATTCTTTAATGTGCTTGTTTCCTTGGATATTTTCTATTAACATTATTTTTTTAATTTATGAATATTAAAGGATGAGCACTTTTCCAAATTTTTTATGGGCTTCTTCAAGCTCTGGCAGCGTTGTACGATAACCATAATTACCACACCCTCCAAATTACATAATTGGTGATTTTTATGGAAAGGCCTGACCAGCTGAATTCTTATTGGCAAGCTTTCTCCCCTCACACTTCCTCAATTGACTGATATTGATTTATCCAGTGGCGTTGGTATTGTCAGTGACCTTTGTTTTTTCAGTTTTACTAGGTAAAATAGATACCGTACGCCATTTGTATGTTTACGACAGATACCGCCATGTTTCCACGCCTCTTACTGATATCCCGAAGCTTTAGATAAACTTGCCAAACTATACATGCTTTTAAAATCAAGAAATAACAAAAGCAATGACAGTATGCTGTCAAAAAAGAACATATCGAAGAAGAAATAAAAATTACAAATGAAAAATGCTTATATCTGCCCATGCAAAAAATTACACATCTATCAAACACATAAATTTACCCTCCCAACGGCTGCAGAGTGCTCTGTTCTTCATCTTCGTCCTCCAGGTCTTCTTTTATGTCGTGCAGCTCGGTAGTCGATACCCTTTGAGTTGGTATTGGAAGAGTCTCCAGTGCTGGCGGTGAGGGGTCAGGGCTGACTGGCTTGCCTTCGGGGGGCGCGCCGCACCAAGGCAAGCAGCACTTCCAGACCCCGACCAGTGTGACGAAGTTGAAGCTCTCCGATTAGGTACCAACTCTACTGAATGCAAAGTTGGAATTGTTAAATTAGATCGAAGAGGACTGAGGGGTGGGAGGGTTGAATTTTTGCTCGATTTTTGCGAAAATTTTATACTTCAAAAACTTAACACAACAACCTAAAACACAGATTATAAAACCCTAACATTTTTGAGTATTAGCATTATTTGCAGTTTCTCTATTATCTCCTCTGTGACACCCTGTATGAAGGAAGATGCAAGATCACGAAAAAAACTTGTTTATATGGAAATCATATACAGATTGCGAAAAAGCAATGTTGCCGGATGAAAGTGTTTAGCTTTACCTAATAATGCATGAGTTCGAAAAAAAAAGTCAACGATAACGATATAAAAATATCATTTGTACGCCTTAATCTGCGCTTCTTGCAACAGCGGGGCAATGAATATTCGGCCAGCCTCTGGAACTAAGTACACGCCTTCGATGACCGCGAACAATTATTCTTTCTCTCTTTTTCAAGCTGTTTTTCTCATATTTTCCTTGTACTTGTGTAATCCGCACGGTTCGAAAAGCTTTTTCGCAATCTGTATGTTTACAAGCTACACTGAATAGGTACCGATCTTTATTGAAATACTACAACGAAGTTAAAATCAGAAGTGGGAAGAAAAAAAACACGTTTGTGTAGAGCTGGAGAAAAATATTGAGCAATTTTCCTTGCAAAAGCAGTAGTCACCTGAGAATTACGAATCTGCAATTCATTTTAAACTCAACGATAATACTGTTATATCTTTGTGGTGAGGGATTTCAAATCATCTTTATTTAAATAAAACAGGAGATGAGATGCAATTTTGTGACTGAAATGTCGGAAAATGTGGAAAATAGGAAGATATTTCTAGATAGAATGGATAAAAGAATTCGTTCGGAATGGAGTCCAATGTATAGAGTGTCCTATTAAATGTAATTTTTTAATGGATGTCAAAAGTAATAGTATAATACTATGATATACAGAGTCTTTTAAAATCGAAGAATAAACACCGTTTACTAAAGAGAAACAACTACTTCCCTGACTTCATGCCACGAAGGACATTGAAAGCTTTCAAAGTTAAACAGGGTTTGGTACAATAGAGTACACGCATATTTCATATTTTGCTTGGATATTAATTTATAATTGTAAATATGATATCAAAAATTACTAATCATAGGAAATAAACCAGTTTCCATTGGAAATTACTCCCAAATTTTAAAATAAAATTCAAATTTCAATGCACTTTCCGATCACAATCCGAGGATTTCCGAACGCTACCGATGATACGTGTGATGTCATATCTCTTGTTTATTTACTTTTGTCAATATGGCATGTGTATTGGATTAGGTTCTGTGTAGTTGTGTATTTATATTCTATTTTAATCAACTATTAATTGCTTCATCGACATAACCTCAGGTACATAACCTCAAACTATTTGAGAATAAAAATTACCAGCATAGAAGTAGGTACTTACATTAAAATGGTCTTCATGAACAAAAGTAATGCCCTTCTCTTAAGTGTATTTTTGCTTGCGCCACCAGGTAAAGTAACAAATATTTTGTCTGGAGTTTTAATAGACGTTGATTTACACACTGGAACAATGCAATACTTGGAATACAAAGTTTTTTTTTCGGCTTTATCCATTTTTAAAGCTTTCAGACGTAAACAAATCACGTCACTCCATGGGGCAGCCATCTTTATGACGTAAAGCGCGTTTTGGCGGACTTTCAAATTTTATGGTTTTTAAAGTCGTTTTAAGAGTAAAGTTTATATTTTTTGAAAAAATAGGCATGCAAAGTGTTAAGAGACCTGATAAAGCGTCAATTCCCACCAATAGCAAAATTTATGCTTGTACCCTATTGCAAAGACTTTGTAAGGCTTTATAATAGTATTAAATCTTCACATTTATGTACTACATCAACGTTTTGTCACAGTGGAATCATCATCAGTGAACAATCAACCGTTTTTTTTTCTGTTTCTGTGTGGTCACCTGGATCTACACTGCAATAATAAGACCCATGTTAACGTATGGAGCAATTGCATGGGGACCGAAAGTTCTACAAGCAACGGCCATCCAAAAATTATATCAAATACAGCGAATGGCTTGTCTGAACATCACAGGAGCCATGAGAACAACACCAACCGCAGCAATGGAACTAATTACTGGTCTGACCCCTCTGGACTTGCACGTCAAGGAGGTTGCGTTAATGGCCATGGTACGATTGCGCACGGCTGGTGTAAACCCCGAAGTAGGAGTGGGCCAATTGAGGTTGAGCCTATGGCAGGAAGCGCTCACTGCGCTACCTCTGCTGCAGGCAGCCAACGATGCAATTGAACCCAGGTTTCTGTTTAACAAACCCTACAAAATTCAAATAAAACAGAACACAGAACCAGACGCTGCAAATGCAATACGCATTTATACAGATGGTTCAAAAATGAAAGAAGGCTCAGGATGTGGAGTTTACTCGAGAGCACTGAGCCTCAAGATTAAGTGGGGAATGGGAAACAATACCAGCGTGGTTCAAACAGAACTGGCTGGTATCTCAATTGCCACAAAAGAACTAACCAGACGAGGAATTTCTGGCAAAACCATGATAATCTGCACTGATAGTAGACAAGCCCTATTAGCCTTGAACAGACAACGTGTTATATCGAGGCTAGTACTAGAGTGCCACCAAGATTTAGCTGACGCCTCGGCAGATAACAATATTATCCTGAGGTGGGTTAAAGGGCACGACAGGAGTAAAGGAAATCGCATTGCTGATTCTTTAGCCAGGGAAGCCGCTGGACTGAAAATTCTAGGACCCAGTGACACCTACGGCTTAACGACTTCGACAATTGCGGAACTAGCCAAACGTTACACCCATGCTCAATCCCTTAAGAGATGGGATGGAATCAAAGGATGCAGTCTTGCCAGGATCACCCTGGGCGACCCTGGAAAGCTGGCGCCGAAGAAATATTTGGCGATGACCAGGAAAAACCTACGTTTAACAGTAGGATTTCTGACTGGTCACTGTCAACTAAGGAAACACCTCCATACTATGGGGCTAGTGGACACACCTCTATGCAGGATGTGTGAACAGGAAGATGAAACTGTCAGGCATGTCTTATGCGAGTGTCCGGAGTTATCGTCAATAAGAGAGTGTGTGTTCGGTGAGTCTTGGCCTACACCTGCCGATATAAAGGAGATGTCTCCCAGTGACCTGACCACCTTCCTGAGAAGGACAGGATGGACAATGACCTAGGAGGACAACTCCTCGGGAGGATGTACAATGGGTCACATGTGGCCTAAGTGCTGTGAGCCTACACACTCACCCTCCCCACTCTACAGATACAGATACAGAAATTCCTAATTCACGGTATAAATTTTCGAATCTATTTCGGATATAAATAACAGGCAGGTGAGACAAACTGTTAACCAATCAGTTTTATTTATTTATATTGGATTGAAATTGTATGTAAATAAATTACCAATCTGACCCAATTTAATTTTCAGCTTATTTATAACCCAACAATAATATCAATTTAGAGTCGAATACAAATATATACAGATTTCGAAAAGTCTATTCGAACCATGCGATTTACACAAGTGCGATAAGGAAAATATGAGAAAAACACTTGAAAGAGAGAGAGAAGAATAATTATGCGCAGTCAGCTGTTGCCAAATGTATTTATCTGTAAAAGTTATTCCCAATTTTTGTCGGCAACAATGTTAAATACCAATAACTCGAAAGCAGTGTATAGATTTTAATTATTGCAGATTGTAATTTATCCATTTATTTTCTTGAACTATATTATTTTATTCCCAACTAGCAAAATGGAATTCTAAGAGGACTGAATTGCTGTATAATAGTCGAATAGCGTTATTTTAAGGACTTTTTATTTCTATTAAGCCTTTTGTTGCGATAATTTTGTTTTTTAAAGAAAATTGTTGTATTAAATGATTCTATAGTGACTTTTACAATATATGCTATAACGCATTATACGATCATTTCTTTTAAAATGATATAATACCTTATAAGCAAGTCTATTCAATATCAAAAATATCATTTTATAAGACTTTTATACCTATTGTATTATAGTTCTATAATATACTATATAACTAACAGCTACATTATAAAATAGTTACTTAAGCTTGTCTTATTGAAGCTGTATAATGTTGTATAATAAATATTGTATAGTATTCAATTGCGTTGCATTATAAAACACTTTTTAGTTGTATAGTTCCTAAATATTCTTCGTTATAAAACAGTTATCGTATACCGTTCCATTTGACAATAAAATATTGTTTAAGGCATTTCTTTGGGATAAAATTGTTGCTTTATAAATCGCCATGTTTAAATAAGCAATTCTTGTACCGCTTTCGCCGCCATTATGAGCCATTGAGTTGGAAACATGAAACTATATTGAAAAATGTGACTTTATCATTATTTAGAGAATTATATTGTGAAAGAATATCCATATGAAGTGATAAACTATTAAAGTCATAAAAAAAAGTATTTTAGGATATTCTATTTTATTATTTTTTGTAAGTATCTACTTGAAACTTAACCAGAATTGAAGCGCTTCATTTTCTTGCCAAGTATATACCTATAATCTATCAGTAAAATTTGCGGCGCATTTGTGCTATTAAATCATCCAAATGAAATTATAATTTTTACTATCGATGTCCTCCCAAGCGGCCCAAGTCGTTTTGATAAGTCTCCATTTCTACAAATGAAACGTATGATGCTCGTTCAAGTTGAAATATAATTTGGTTCTGATATTCTTCACTAAAAAATGAAATGCTCTTATAAACTGCTAGATGACAAAATGTTTCCATTGTGCTCGAAATAACAGCATTATAAAAAAATATATTGCATTATACAACCATTTTGTGAGACCTTCATAGTTCCGCTTCAATCCCATTTTATAGATGTGACTTCATGACACACTATTAAATCATTTTTTAGTAGCTGTATAAATGATTATAAAACAGTCATATAAGAGTTGTATAATTTTTTAATAGAAATGTTATACAACCAAACAGTTGTATAAAAATGGGCCCTTTTCAGTTGTATAAGGATCATATAATTGTTTTGTAGACCGTTATAAGAATTTTTTTTTTTTAGTTTAAGGCACCGTTATAAGAATTTAAGTATCCTATGTAGCTGTTTATATAAATTGCTACTTGAGTTCTTATTTGTGTTAATCTCACTTATTTTTCAAAAGTCAATAATATTACCAATCTCGAATTTCTCCCGTATTAAAAGTTAAATGCAAAATAAGATATTTATTCCTTAGAAAGTACCGAACATTTTAAATTGGCAACGCTGCTTTCATATCAGATTGGTAGCTGGAACTGAAAACACGCCCAACGCTGACTGCGAACAATTATTCTTCTCTTTCTTTCAAGTAGTTTTGCTCATATTTTCTTTGTCGTACTTGTGTAAATCTTATGGCTCGAATAGACTTTTCGCGATCTGTATGTAAAGTATTATAGAAATTTCAACATGTAAAGGCTGCATTTCTTTCTATAAATCGTTATCCCTTATTTTTTGCGACTCTACGCCAATGAACGGATTTTTCCAATAGACTATATAGCGTCGTGGTAATTTTGCCACGAGCTATTTTTATTTATTATTATTACATACGACATAAAGTAAGTACATGAATTTTCAAAAATTATGAATGTTTTTATTTCTACATAAATAAGTCAACTAAACTTTACATTTTATATCAGTAGGTCGTTATTTATTTTTTATGGAATGCTAGACAAGATATATATATATATATATATATATATATATATATATATATATACAGGGTGGGGCAATCTTCTGACATCGAAGGATTACATCGTTATGGTGAGATATAGAACTTTATAGTTTTGTGTGAGCTAATACAGTTACTGAGGGCACATTTTGAAAATATTTTCGATTCTACAGGGTGTTCCAAAACCACGTAGCAGCACAAACTTA
>CAJUYH010011641.1:0-10840 GCA_910591685.1 Galerucella tenella | reverse complement strand
CTTTTTTTTTTATTTTCGATTTTTCTCCTTTTCACTTTTTCATTTTACTTTCAATTCTTCGTTCGCCATTATTCACAATCGCTGTCTGCGTGTGTTGCCAATACTCCCATTGATATCTTATTGTTTGTAACCGTATCCGAAATACATTTATAGAATGGCAAAATGAAAAAAAAAATCCATGTAAATAATATATTTTATAACAATACCAAATAGAAATTTATTCTCAATGTGCATAAAAAATTTCATTCTAATTGTGGTCAATTCAAAATACATTTTATCCTCGAATTAACAGATGTGAAACAGATGATAAATATTCTATATAGGTTTGTCAAGTTAGAAGAAGCCACGAAACTCTCAACAGCAAAGGTTAGACGTTGTAGGTTAGTTTGTCTCTATTTCTCTCTTCACAAACAGACGTACACTCATGAATACCACAATTGAGCACTAATACTTGTCTGGACCTGCTCTTGGCAATTATACTTCTCAGATAGAGTAAGACTATACAAACCCAAAGTGTACAAAGTTACATTAGCACAAAGTTAGGTCTCGAGTACCGACAGTTTCTTAAAAGATAGTTCGTTGAAACTGTAAAAGGTCCTTCACTACACCTCACTACAAGTATACGAGTACATATACAATACACATGTTTGTCTTTTATATCCCATAAAAATATACAAATTAATGGCCTCTCAAATATTTTTCAACTACAAATTCTTAAAATTTTTTCATATATCGTCAAATTATTCGAAAATGATTAGAATATTTACGACTCCACATTTCGTCATAAATTAATTAATTGTTTTATTATGGGGTTTCTTTTCGTGTACACTCAGTCACTAATTACTATTGCCAATAGTTTTGGCCAGGCAGCATCAGTTTAATCAAAACAACATAAATGCCCCAATGCTTTCAACAAATAAATATGACTTATTCCTGTGTTCAATTATAAATTTTGTTCGAGCGTAATCATAGGATATTATTCAACGTAAATACAAATAGACGATTGGTAAATGAAAATAATTTATACCATTCTGTTTGTATTTATTTTTAATGAGGTGAATATGTATTTACGAAATTCATATGGGAGAAATATCAGGAAATTTTGCAGAAATTGGAAAACTTTTTACACCACTCAACTGTGTAATTTTTTTTTTTCATCTATGTTGGATTAGTCGTGAAGTAGAAGCAAACAGCAAACTTGTACGAAGTAATATATATGTAGTGAAGCGTGGCAATGAAAGTGACTCTGTGGTTGTATGTGTGTATGTGTGTGTGTGTGAGTTCAGGTGTATGACTATATCAACATAGTTAGACAACTTTATATAATTATACGTTGGGAGAAAAAAAAAAAGTAAGAAGTTAAAACACACAGTCAATGTGATTTTGTCATGTAGGATTAAATCTCTTATCAATTTTGATTAATCTATTTATGAAGTTATTACATACGCAAATTAATAGGAATAAAAGATAAGAAAATGAAGCAGATATATAATAATTTTTGAAATTATAACAATTTTTAAATAATATTTTTGAAAGATTTTTCAACGCTTCAAATATTTTTAAAGTTTTAACGCAAATAATTCAGTATTTCACTTATTGACGGAATTTATATCTATACATAATTTATTTCCAACGTCACGAGTATATGTTTTTTTTTTTTTTTACTTTCATCTTTTTATTTAGTGATAGAGCGCAATTAAAAAATTTCTGCCTTGAAATAATTCTAAAAAATAATGAGAGGAAATATACATACACAAATTATTGCCAGCCAATTTATTTACTCGAGTGAATTTTTTTTTTTTTTTTTTACCATGAAAAGAAAAAATTTTACTTGACCTCTGACTCTATATATTCACATTTTCAACCGTAAATGCCCACACATCCTATTTAAACATAAATGTGCCACATAATTCAACGATAAATATAAAGAAAGAAAAATATATTCAATCAAGTGAAAGATATAAAAGAAGTACAAATGAAGAATTAAAAATAATAATGGAGAGAAATAATAAGTAAAAAAAGGGGTGAGAAAATAAAAAAAAAATGAAAAAAAAAAAAAGAATAATACAGGCGAAAATAAACTGAAAACAGTGAGCATTACCTTGGATTTTTCTCTACGGCAAAGAAAACAAAGCGCTGAATGTAGACCAAATATACCCAGAGTGATCCCTATAGGCATTTGTTCTGCCCCAGATATTGTTTGAAAAAGGTGACTCTCTCTCTCGCACTCTCTCATTCTTCCTCGGCAATATCCATATGAGCGCACACCAATTGCGATTCAAAAAGAGCAATTGATAAAAGAAATAAAAGAATAAGTATACAAATAATATAAATATGCAGCAGTGAAATAAATGCGCAAAAATGAAGAAAAAAAAAAAGAAAGTGAATAGAAGCAGAGCTGAATAAAATTCCATACTATTTCATGAATCGTCAGTTTTCTATACATACATACATGGTACATACATAAATACACATATGTATATCTGTGCGATGACTTGTAATAATTTGATGAAACAAGGAAAAAAAATAAATAAAATACTTAATAATTGGATTCCGTACCATTACGACATTGTACACTGAAATAATAGAAGTAGAACAGAAGAATACACTTGGGTATAAAAGCGACGAATATATATAGATATATATATATATATTTATATGTTTGAAAAGTCAATTGAGAGTAGTGTCGAATGTTGAGCGCAGAGAGGACGCGAGCAAATGGACATGATCCTCTGGGACTTGTTTTTACGTCAATATATACAAGCTATATATATATACGAACACATGTGTATTGATCAGTGTCGTCAAGTTTTTTATCTTCAAATGTTTTTCATTCTCTCATTATAGGTAATAATAAAAATTTACATTATAAGAGAAAACAAATGTTTTATTAGTGAGAATATCAATAAGTTGAATAAACTTTTCCATTCGATTTGGTTTCTAATATTTATCAGGTGTTAAATCATCCGAATTATCTTAATTCAATGCGGTATATAAATATATTTGTATTTATATATGTATATGTCTATATAGATAGAATTGATAAAATAAGATTATGTGAGGTGAAAGTAAGACGTGAATTTGACGAGTTGTGCAACAGGTGTGCTTTAACAAAGACGATACGATGCCAATAGGTATTTACACCCGTAGCGATAACGCTCTTTAATCAGCACATACAAATATATTTTAATTAATCATCATTAAAATAATATCTATATATCATTAATTTATTCCAATATACCACAAAAGAATATTTATTCCAATGTGTATATAATAGAAAATAATGATCGATATTTTCTGTTCTTTCAATTATGTTACTTGATATATTCATTTATTTATGTAAATGCATTATAAAGAGTAAAAGGGAAAAATAAAACCGCAATTCTATTAATGCACAGGTGATACATCCGCACAAAAATAAACATCCATATTTCCCATCTGTTCCATGTGGATTTACTACATATAAAATTTTCAAACTATATAAACAGAGAGTGAAACCACATTTTTTTTCCTTTTTCTTTTTCTTTTTTTTTTTCATGTATATGACTTTGATAAAAATGTGAAATTACGTTTTCACATTCCCATCAAGTTCATACTCTAATGAATGTCAATATTTACTCTCCTCGCACCACTATAAATTCCGTATGGAATAAATTAAATGACACTCTACCAAAAAACCAAATGACAAAACGAAAATAAATGGCAATGTCAACTATATAAAATATCTATCACTATCAAATTAAAGAGAAGAAAATTGAATAAAAAAAGAAAATTATCTCCATTGTACATTGATAAATACGCGAATGAATAAGTTGAATAACAAAATATATATAAAAAGTGATATGTATGAAAATGTACATTTGAAATGCCCAACCTACACGACAAGTGTTGGCTACAATCTTGCAATATTCCACCAAGAGTTTACAATCACATGATGTTTGTGCATTGTTTATTGTTTTGCGCTTCACCACAAATACAATATGGAAAAAAAGAAATGGATGAGAGTGAGAAATATAGATAGCAAGGAGAAGTACAATAAAAGACCTTGATGCGCAGTAGTTAAACTTTTGTATGTAGAGCCAGTGAAGTCTCCTACTCAAACAGCCGCTCTATTTCCTTGTCATATTCCATCTCTCACAATCCCCCTCCACCCTGTTTCTCTCTCCCTCTTTCATCCACACTGTTATATCTCTTTTACTCTGTAAAGTATTGCACTGACTGCTGCAAAACTACACATGAGTACGTATCTGTACAACACTTTACAGCATACAGTGCATTACTGTATCGCCGTAGGGGAAGAGAATTGGGGCCAAAGTTGCTAATCGGGTTTGAAGTTAGTGATCGCAGAGTGGCGACCTCGACTCCACTATATACAATCTCACTCATAGATGTGATGTTATGTTGTATACTCGCAAATATATATATATATGACTGTATATTGTGAAAAATATCCGGGTAGAGAACCGATCAACTGAAAACTTTTCCCAAGGCAAACAATTGATCAAGAAAAAAAAAATTTGCTGTATAAAAACTGTATAAAAAACTTTATTTTTATATTTAAATCACTGCAATTATATTATTTCAAAATTATATGTAGAGAATGGTATAGAGAAAATACATTTGCCTTTTGAGTGTACTCTTTTAGTCCATTGTTCGATTGTTATTCTGCTGTTCGAGGACATGGCATTGTCAATTTCTAAACTGCAGTATCATTTTGTCTCTTTTACATTGCAATTCACTACGACAAAATTGGGCCACACATAAGAATAACATAAGAGCGTATTATATACATTCACATTATATATCGACATAAACAAACTCATAGTCGATAAATTTGTCAGCATTCACCCTCAATGTCTGTATAAAAAAAAAAAATTAATTGCAATAATTCACTTTAATTGTTTCACTATTTGTGTTTATCATAAAAGCATTAAAATTTTTACATCACTTATATAAATTGTTACGGATGTGATGACATAAATAAAACATTTATAATGACGTTGTATAGAAATATATATGTGTGTGTATTTATCAGGGTGAATGCATGGTATGGTGCACGTTTTCACATTGTATTAAGTCACTGTTGTGTTGAGTGAGAAAATCGATACTCGCAAAGGTACAAAGGACTCTATGGTGGTGGGTACTGTTACACGCGTTGTAGGTTAAAAGATGTCACACATACATATTCATGTATGAGCATGTGAGAATGGAGTATAACAACACAACCACATATGTATAAATGTTTCAAAATTGATCTAACATTAAAATTGAAATTAAATGAAATAAAAAAATGATAAAACTGTAAAATAAGTGATGAAAGATTTGATAACAACATATTCAATCACCAATCACCAATCATCAAATATATCAATCATCAATTGTACAAGAAAATTTAATGCTGTCTGTATTTGTGTAATTGACAAACCAAATTAATTAATTTACATCTGGATGTGTTACAACAATCTATCGAGCATCGCCGGATGTAATTCGAGACAATCATATGTATGGACGTTTTATGGCGTCTTTGGTTTATCCTATTCTATTCTATTCTGTCCTATCTTTCATCCAACTATATATCGCTGCCAGGGATATTAAAGGTGTGTTCTCTATATAAAATACAGTCTATACAATTTTTTTTCTATTTTTATTTTCTTTCTCTGACTTTTCTTTGAACTGCTATAGCATCATTTTTTTTTCTTCTCCCTCCTCTTCTTTATTCTTTCGTTGCGCTGAACGATGTAAAGCCTCGTCTCATTAACTTCTTTTAGAATATTCCCAATTTTTTTTTCTTTTTTTTTTTCACCACACTCTTTGTTTTTTTATTTTGTTATTCGATCCGTACAATAGCCAGAATAAGAATGAAAATGTATGTAAACGACAATAGATGGAAATATTGATGAGTAAAGATAGCATTCAATTATTTATTAATACTATTGGATATATATAGTGGTGTTTGCTCGCGCTCATCATCACCAAAATCTTGAGAAATTCAATTATCCCGTCGATTTTACCGTGAAAATGTTTAGCCCCAGTTAGTGGCTATTACATTTGCCAAGATCTTAATAGCAAAAGAGGCGGTGAATTTCTCTCCGACTTTACACAGGGAGCGAGAGTTACCCAGGATAACCTTAATCGCACATTAAACCTCTCAAACTCCCAAACAAATTTACATAGAGTCTTCATCATGTTGTCATTTAAATATATATATATATATAGTTATAGCCAGGTGTATCGAATGTGAAAATAATTATTTAAATGTCTTGTAAACTTGTCGATATCTCTTCAAGGTTACATCTCCAACTTTTCTTTATACATTTTATTTATTAACGTGAATTGATGTTGAATGTCAACGGGTCTATCGCAGTGCACACGTGTCTGCCAATATTGAATGGAAACGTTCATGCAGCGATAATTATAAGGCATCATCATCACTTGATTGATCGCCCTATTTATATATGTATATCTTCATGATATATTGATAATGAATCAAGACATATACGAGAATGTCAATGACAATTAATTAATATACTGATAAAGATAACAATATATTTATTTAAATATATCGACAAATATTATTTGTTGAGAGCGTGATTAAAAGTTTTTTGTTACCATTTAACCATTCACTGTTTACACCTATACATTAATCACTATATATATTTATATAGTGAAACAAAAAATTTAACAGAGTGCATGTTCCTCTTGAGATTTATGGAAATGAATTATAAACCATTCGCATTTACTACTGTACATACACATGTATGCATTTCTATAGCTTGTGGATAAAATTTATTTTTTGACAGTTCCAACATTCATCGTCCACTAAATATCATTATAAATATATATGTATATATAAACATGGAACAATCCGAAAAGTCTCCAGTAACTTTCCACCTCGCTAAGCTCCAAATCGACTTCATACCATGCACATTTTTTTTATGGCACTGTAAAATACCCCCAATTTTTTTTCCTCTTCCATTTTCATCTCTTTTATACTTTTGAGTACAAAGTTCAAGTGTCATCAAGAGTTTAATTATAGTCAGTTGAATGACTTTGAATGGTAGGGTGATTTTTCTTTTTATATTTTTATTTTCTCAAAGGTCTGCAGACATTTGAATGATATCCGCGATATATAATATACCCATTGGTAAAGTGAAAGAAGTTGATAGCGAACACGACAAAGAGGATAATATATAAATATAAAAATATAAGAAGATCAAAGTAACAAAAGTTGAACGTTAACATTAGACGTCGGTGCGAATTGACTGCTCCATTATTCTCGTATGTCTCATTTTACGTCAAGAACACCTGTATCTGATATGGGCTTGACGTCAACAACTATTGCACCCGTATCGTCTTTATATGTATATACGAGACCCGTCGTGTCTCTCATCTCTTAGTCTCAATGATATGCAATATCAGCCGTACAATATTTCATATTAAAATTGATGAATAATAAGAACAAAAAAAAGACGAGTATATATTTATATATATATTGGCCATTGTTGTCTAGATAGGAAATTTTTTCGTCTATTTATAAAGCTGACGAGCGATTTTTGCTATCATTACTGTCTATCTACTATTTGCCATAGTTATTGTTTCGTAATTATTATTATTATTATTATTATTATTATTTATTTTTTTGAGCAATACTTTAATATGGCTATATCAGATTCATAGTTGTAATATAAATATTGTGTAGGTATATAATATATGTGGCACATTTGGACGCAGAGAATAATGACCCCATTGATGATGTCATAGACATATTTTCAACTGTAGAAGTTGTAAAGTACAATGTGAACATTTGTATTATTTCACGGTAGTTATAATATATTTTTATCTTGACATGGCTATAAATTATAGCCGCAGTGTGTGCACTATACACATAACCCATTTTTCGTTATGAATAAAATGACTTTCACTGTCAATATTCATGAATTATAATTTGTACTTGATAAGAACCACTGCAAAGAAAAAAAAAAAAAAGAAAAAAAGAGAGAGCTACGATGAGATGATTGGACAATTGTTGAACGATCGATGGATAATAAAAATGAAATTGATTGCAATATTGAAATGTTCAAGTTAATTGATTTAAATTGACTATTAAACAATTTTTCATATACTTTTATTTTTCAATAGCAATCAGTTTAGTGA
Source organism: Galerucella tenella (assembly GCA_910591685.1). Classification (NCBI taxonomy): domain Eukaryota; kingdom Metazoa; phylum Arthropoda; class Insecta; order Coleoptera; family Chrysomelidae; genus Galerucella; species Galerucella tenella. Next base: position 2,686 of record CAJUYH010011641.1, on the reverse strand, counting down.
ATAGAATTTCAATGATAAATCCATCAGACTACAAAACATAATTATTATTATGTTGATATGAATTTTTAGATTGTTGCGCATGTGAATAAATTGCAATGTTAATGCAAAAATTAATTCCCTCGCGCTGTTTATTCATGACTGGATATTACTTTCAGACAAATTTTAACGTGTATTCGCGGTGCTGTGGTTTACATATTGATCAAATTGTATAATATACCAACTAACATACATATTTATATATATATATATACCCACATCGTGGCAATAGAGAAACTTGTAGGCAGTATAATATATTGTCTATTAATTGAATGTGTTCCGCACACAATATCATAAACTGTGTACATACCCGTAATAATAATTGTGACATAATATTGTTTTAAAGAAACTTTGTTTCTATCTACTTTTATAAAATTGTAAATTTTTCCCTTCATTAAATATTTTATTAGTTGGAAAATTTTTTTTTCTTACCTTAAAAATGATGTAGCCATGGCTTTGAGTGGTGCGGGGGGGTCCACAGGTGATCCTGAGCTGTCCCATGAAATCCACAAAATATTGGAAATGCATTAAATTTTCATATAGTTCACGTTTGACACTATATATATATATATATATCTAGTTGTCTACCACCGACCCTTCGCATGCTCTACCCGACGCACTCGAGCTATATACATAGCGACACTTATTTATGTAATTTAATTACATAGACAACAAAGAAAGACGCGAGAAGACGAGAAAGAGAGAACGGAAGAATGTGAGAGAAAAAGAAAAAAGAAATCGCTTAAAATTGCTGTGCGACGATTAACTGCGGCTAATTGTCTAAAAATAAAGTAAGCAGCCACATTATTACGCAGGAGATTTTTTATTTTTTGTTTGAGTCATCCTCTCACATCTATTTCCCGCAGTAATTTTTCATTTCAAGCCAAAAAAATTAAATGTAAAAAATTGAGAGAGATTAATATCCTCAATGTTATTACTGCGCAGCAAAAATAAAGAAATAACATTATACAGTTAAAATTTTTGGAATTAATGTGATGTATAATTATACATGGCTTTTATCGTGTATGTATATATATATGTATTTTCTCATGAAGGAAAATAAGAGTATATATATATATATATATGTTTGAAGGTAAGATGAACAGGAATATGTGAATGGCTGCAGGAAAAAAACTTCAAAGCATTTTTCAGAATGTCACACCCCAAAGAGTAAAATAGTTAAAGTAAAATTGACTCTTAAAAACTTGACAGAGAAAACGAAAAAGAAATGATAATGATAATGATTGAGGTAGTAATAATGTTCTAAAAACGAAAAAACATGTGATAATATGGCGAATTATATCAATTCAATATGATAAAATTAACCAGCGTAACATTGAATATTTTTTGCCAGTGAATTTTCGTTTTTTTTTTCGCTCTTTTTTTTTTTTTTTATTCTTGCCAGAAAATTTTTTTAATTATCAACTCATTCGTAAATTATTTCTCAAGCGAATATTAATCTCTACGAATTCATTTGCAGCCCACCACGTTCTCGCTTGCCTTTTTGCTTTCTATATCGTTTTTTCTCGTTTTCTCTGCGCCTGTGTTTTCCTTCATACTCGTGTGCACGTGTACGAGATATGACCGAGCGTTCATCAACTTTATAGCGATCACGGTAATGCATATCACATTTTTTCTCAATCCAATATATCATAAGTAACATCTACATATCATTAGAATATCTTTTGATTACACTCGGTGTAATTAGCACATGAGAAAACAGAAAAATATTTACAAATATATACACACACACACACTCCTATCAAACAATTAAATCCCAATGGAATCGCGCGTCCCATCGTTTCGGTGATTTAATGGTGAAAGGCATACAGTTTATCCAATTATCTCATAATAGCAGCAATATATTTCAAGCAAATAATTCTAAATGCAACGTAAAACGCAGGTAAATAAAAATAAAATTCTTTTACCAATAAAAATAATGGAGACAAAAGTAATTATTAGTAATGATGACAAATGATAATAAACAAATGAACATTCATCTAATGAAATGAAATACAAGTGCTAAAATATTCCTTTCCCTCCTACGTAATTCTCATCAGTTTCGATTTCTATTGGAAATAATCGGCGTGTGCGCCCACTCACGAAACAACAATAAATCTCAGAGTGGCCACTGATTTTTGTTGGATCTTTCTTTCGCTTCCTTTTTATTTTCTTCCCCCACAACGGGTATCCACCCTATTGTGCTCCATAATGTGAATTTTATCGCGTGGAAATAGAACCTTATATGTGTTGCCACACCGCAAAATAGTATAATCAGAAATACAAAAAATAATAATAATAACAATAATAAAACCCATATGTTTTCTCCACCTTATCCAATATTCCATTTTTTTCACGTAATAATATTGCCATTTTCATGAATCCCCTCCAATCAACCTTATCTAATATATATCATTCAATTTCCTTCTTTAAATCAAGTTTTTTTTGTTCATGTCTCATTTTAATTATTTAAAAATTTTTTTTTTTTTACATTGCAAAAAAAAAAAAAAAAAAAAGATAAATATATTACTTTATACATGTCCATTAATGTGAATACAAACCCGCTCAACTCACATTGGAGTTATTACATTAGCGTCTCAATTGATAGGTTTGAATAAACCGAAAGCGATAGAAAAACATTGAAAAAAAA
>CAJUYH010011640.1:0-10840 GCA_910591685.1 Galerucella tenella | reverse complement strand
AAAACTTACAACAATTTATCCAAATTCATTAAAAACAACAAATCCCAATCTTCAAAACTAAATAAATCAGGAGTTTATAAATTAAAATGTGGTAATGACGACTGTGATAAAATTTATATAGGTAGAACTTTTAGGAATTTTAAAACTAGAATTTCAGAACACAAACTTAGTTATGACAATCAAAAATTAGATTCCAACTATTCAAATCATTTATTAGCAAACCAACACTCTTTCGATTCAAATTTTGAAATTTTGCATATAGAAACTAAATCATTAAAATTAAATCTTTTAGAAGCACTAGAGATAAATAAAAACAAATATTCAGATAATCTTCTTAACGACCAACTTGATATTAACAATTCTCCATTATTAAACCTTTTTACCTAGAAAGATTCCTGTAGGATGGTTGTGAATGAGTTTCCAGGTAAACTTGTTAAATTCTTTAGTTAATTCCATATTTAGACAAATTCTTTTCATTTCCTTGTAAATAGATAATAATTTTATTGTTAAATTTTCGTATAATTTAGTATTAAGGCACTGTATAAATAGAAAGTTTCTCATTTTACCTCCAACGTTTGAAAAAGCTACTGTGTTAGCGAAACGCGTCACTTTATGTTTAATTACAATGTAGATTTTACAAAATAAAATTGTTTGATTTCATAACTTAATGTAATTCAGTTTTTTTTTCAGTGAAACACATAAAAACGTTCTGTCAAATTATACAAGTCGCTTCAAATCATCACCCAATAATATCATGGACTTTTACATACAATTGTCACAACCATCAATAAATATCTTAGAATTATTGCAATTAAAAAAAAGCACAAATAATATGTTCAATATACTTTTATGAATAAACAGATATAATCTTCATTCTCCATTGTTAGATTGTTTTTTAGATTGCAGATAGCATAAACTGATTGTGAATGGGTTATGAGCCGCCCCCGTAACTTTTGAATGGGTTAAAAGATTTGGTCAAAAGTCTGGTGAGTTGTATTGGGATCAATTAAGTAGATAGATACCCACAGGAATTTTTCAATGTTGAAGTCAACCCTTGCAATTGAACAGAATAAGGATGAGGTGGCAAATAAAATTTTCACAGTACAAAATAACCCTACCATCTCACATGTTGTACAAAATGTTTCTCATAGTTCTAATAATGTTCCTCCAATGTTCAATAATTGTACTAACTGTCAAATAGCTTTAAATATAACAAATTAATTTTGAAATGTATTCTGTAATGTAGTGATGTTTTCAAAATATAAATGACTTCCTGATAAACAATGTGTTTTCAATAATTTATTTAGAACACTCCACCATTTCCTTGCAGTAAGGAAGTCAATAGGAAATCTTGACTGTTTCTTTAAGAAATGTTGTCTAGAATGTCAGAATTCTCCATATCAACTTTATAATTTTAATACACCAATTTTTATCATGGAAAACATAATAGAAACTTAAAATTATGAATAAGAGCATAATTTAAGAATTAAAATTACGAAAAACAATAGAAACTCAATTTCCATTATGTATTGATGGTTACCTACAATTTTGCATTGAAATACAATTCTTATGCAAAATTGTATTACATAATATTATTATTTTATAATTTTATATTATTGAATTTCCATTATGATTTTCAAAATTTCAAATCAAGAATTTCTATAATGTTAATTTTTCAATAGAATAATTACGATATTGAAGTTTTTGAAATTGTAATATTAGTTATAGGCAATACAATTTTTAATTTTCCATTCATTGACGCCCAACGCCGAGACTTTGTCATATACCTATTTTTCACATAGGTATTGCTTAATTTTTATTAGTCGAACTTAAAAACTCACCCTCGTATAACACCGAACAATGATTTCGTACCAATTGCCTTTAATATGGTCAAATTGCTTTAAAATTTGGTCTATTATAAAAATTAATAGTCTGTTCAACGACTTCCTTTTAACTTCGAAGTCTATTCCATAAGAATAGATCTTTTACTCGAATGAATCTCACAAATATTATTTTCTATAGAAAAAAATATTGCCGTTTTGAAATTTATTAAGTGGGGTATAATGGATGACAAGTTGACATGTTATTTTTGATGATGCTTGAATTCTATAAGACATGTGTCCGATAGTAGGTAGATTTTAGGTATAAAAAATTTATTCTTCGCAAATCGCTAGGAAATTTAGATTTTCTATTCACTTATTTACTGTCAGGTTATGATATTTCCTTACAGTTGTTACTGTTCTGCATAAATTATTGAAAACAAATTTATATTCAAAAAACTTCAATAATTGAACATTGGAGGAACATTATTAGACCTATGAGAAACATTTAAAGATAGCATGCGGGGTGGTATGCTTGCGCCTCGACTTTGCAGTCTTCACAGTGTTCCAGAAAAGGCTTTTCCTACTCGGTAAACAATACACTATTTACTGAAATTATGATAAAAAGGAGCTTGTTTGGAATTGAGCGAAATCAAAGGAGTGATGGAATAATTATACAGGTTAGCGAGAAAGTCCGGCACCAAGTCTTCCTTTATGAAAATAATAAACATACAATTATCAAATTTTAGAGTTATGGACAGTATTGTATACTTCGTTTCCAAGAGGAACTGTCAAAAAAACGAAGAATACAACATCGTTCATCATAGCCCCAAAATTGTATAATCACATGTTAACTCTTTTCAAAGAAAATGACTTCTCGCTACCCTGTATGTATTACAGCGTTGAGTGATAAATAGAATTATATTATACTTATCACTCTACGATTACAGTCAGCTATTTAGTAATGGCGTGCCATAAAATTAGAAAAAGGAAAACATTAGGGTGTTTTTTTCGGTATTACCTGAATATCTGATAATTTATATAAAAAAATTAGAGGCTTCCCTTATTCAAAAATTAATTCAAATACACAAGTTGGTTTCTACTCGAAACATTTTTTTGGAAAAAAGTAAAGTTAAGTTTTTGTAGGAAATAAACTTGCTACAAAAAAAATTGCTTTGAGCAAACACTCTCCGATCAACCAGTTTTTGAGCTGTAGAGTTGGAAAGGTGAATATTATTAATTAGTTATACCAAATTTTTTGATTTCACTTTAAAAATATTTACAATAAACGCTACAATGTTATTAATATTTTGTATTAAGTATAAATAAAGATAAATTTTAATCCATAGTTACTGTATTATTTATATGTATTATTTATAATAGACACTGTAAAGTTATAATATTGTTATTTATAGATTATATTTTATATTTTGAAAATAAACATAAACTTCAACGAATAAACCAGTACAATTACTGAAATTGAATTCGTTTTCTTTTATTTTTGAAAATGACGTGTAGTGAATTTTCTTTTTTTACCCTACCTTAGTCCTTTATATATTTCCCTTTATTCCTTGTCTTAGGCATTTCCATCTCCTATAAAGTCCATCTCTATCTATATCAGCTGCCTCTACTAGACTCTTGAGTCGTTCAATTCCCAAATACCTCTGGCGTTTTCCTTCCAGGGCAGAGCATAAAAACATGAGATGTTCCACCGTCTCTTCCTCGCATTCATTGCACGTACCAGTTCTACCTTCAATCGGTGATATTGGTCTAACGCCTCCACTCTGTCCTTTTTTGATCCTTCCTTTGCGAGGCTTTTTGGTTCCCTTCCACGTCACTGTACAGAGACTCAGCTTAGACTCACCTTTCTGTCGCGTATCCAGAAAAGGACTTCATTACTGATCTCGTTCCCACCGTTATGGACATCATCGCATTCAGAGCAGCCGACTGATTTTATCCTCCTCTTGCAGTCATTTCTGAGTATTAGGGACTCTTTTATGTTCAAATAAAGACAGTATGTCCCTACCCACGTGCCTTCCGCACTTTTTGATCTATCGGTAATAATTAAAATTTCATATTGCCTCGAATATATATTTTATATTCTCTCGCGAAAATATTTTGGAACGCGTCTGACAAGGTTAAAAACTCGACTAAATCATTTGGCTTATTTTTTTGCCCAACTCCTAAAACAATAAACTACAGCATATCAAAATTTCAAATTGCCTTCAACATATTTTTGGCAAGAAAAAATTTAGTGATTGATTTAGCCCCGCTACTCATCAGCCAGGTGTACAATTACGATTTGGGGAATTATAGGAGACAAGTTTTCAGCTTGTCTCAAATATCTACCCAAACATTGGTGCCAGCTCTTGGAGTATTGCTATAAGTTGTAATAAATATTGTTTCTGTTGCCCATTATAAGTTATACTCCGATTATATAACTCTATTAATTGACCTTCTCGTTCAGCAGTTTTTAATTCATTGATATTATTTAATAACTTTGTAGTATTTATTGTAAATGTTTTCAAAGTAGGATCAAAAAATTCCAATTTAAAGAAAATTTGGTATTATCTACTGATTATTAACATTCACCTTTCTTTTTTCTATAAAAACTTACTTTATTACTTATTTTTTCTATAAAAATTTTCCTAATACAAAAAAGTTGAGTTGAAACCAAAAAACATTTTTTCCTGTGTTATTTATATGGAAAATCGAATTTTTGAATGAGCGAAGTCTCTGGTAAACATATTTTATCTAATTCCTCTATCAAATGTGACACTTTACGTCACTCCTTGACGTTAGGTAACGTCACATTTTTGATAACCTTCATATATCAGTTATGAAAAGTAGTTATGTAAAAACTTTACGTAACTGTTTATGTTTCAACATAGAGATACCACGTGAGTTTCAAGGAATAATTTATTAATTAGGTAGGTAGGTACTGTCAAAACTGACAATTATTTCATTATTTAAATTGACAATTAACCCATTATTTTAATTCAATAGTATTTTGAGATTTATAAACATTGAAAACATTATTCAGGACACAGTTATTTAAAGTAAGTCAATTTTCTGGGTTAATACATCATAGTAACAATACTTCTAACACCATTTGATTCCACTTCAATATTATCATTGTAATTGAAGATTTTATTAAATATTATGAAAGCGCGGAATTAGATAAAACGTTGTACGTAAACACGTTATGAAGAGAGCGACATTGTTCAACACGCGTAATTTGCAGAACTCGCTAGCGCTCGTTTTGGCAAATATTACGCTTGTTGAACAATATCGCTCTTTTCATAACTAATTACGTAAATATCTATTATTTACACCCTATATTTTACTACTATATTCTATTGTCATCGGTCCTAGACAAGTGTGCAAAAAAAATTTCGAATTAATCTGTTACTTTAAAATAGGTCAATATCGAGTCCAAATGAGTCGGTTACAAACATACATATATACTACAGGTGAAGCTAGTAAAAACGTGTTAAAAATAAGAAGTGACCTTATTTTATGATCCCCATTTATTGTTATGATGGTTTCTTTGCCCTTATTGAACCATTATCTTTTTTTGTCAGACAAATTTTGAATTGAAAAATCCGAAAACTTGTCCGCGTTTGTGATGTAACCTACTCGACGTAGGTAAGAAAATAAAAAATGAAAAATCGGTTAATAATCCCATTCATGCAAACTTCGCGCCATCCGCAATATTTAGATCGTTAAAGGTATCTCTTTTCCTTTACATTGATTTGAATAAAAATGAGAAAAAATTCGTTAAAAATGCCTGCATTAGAATACCCGAAAGAAAAGGCTAACGTACTTGTTAAATCCCATCGTGTAAAGAAATACCTTTTGAAGTCTCATAGAATTTTACAAAAGACAGGAAGGAGGAGGTGCACACTTGAAAACTGAGAAATAACGATAAGGGCAAGTGAAATCAAACCCAATGGCAGGTAAGTTTTTTACGTCAAAAACGATTAGAAATTGAAAGTTTGAACAAACTAAGTATATAGAGCATATATATGAAAAAAATCATGTCAATTTTTTTCGATAGTTTTAAACAACAAAAAAAACACGCCTGCTGGGCGGAGTAGAATTCAATGAGACCTCTGGCGGAAAAATTGTAACTGCGACGTAACGACGGCAGTGAGCTCTGTTTGAGCAGCGCTGACATTACAGACCATCGCCAATTTAATGTTTAGATTCAGAGATCTGGAGTAAATTCCACATCCTGAGCCCATATTGGTTTTAGAGCCATCCGTGAAGATGCGGATTGCGCCTTCTTCTGATGTGTCTTATTGTGTGTTATATTTAAGGATTACCTTGTAGGGCCTATGAAAGGCATATTGTGGTGAGATTGCGTCCGTATTTGCCTGCAGCAGTGGAACTTTATTGAGTGCCTCAAGCCACAGGTTACGTCTCAATCTACGTCTCAATCCTACGTCAGGTTATATACCGGTAGAGCATATGCGTGTCATGACTCATGGTCATCAAAATAACCTCCTTGATGTGTATGTCAAGGGGAGTGAGACCAAGAATCACCTCCATCGCTCTGGTTGGTGTGATTTTCATGCCTTCTGTTGTATTGAGGCATGCTGTTCTCTGGATTTGGTCCAATTTACACACGACTGTCAGCTGGTTTGCTTTAATTCCCTAGGCAATTGTGCCGTACGTTAGCATAGGTCTGATGATGGCAGTGTAGATCCAGGCAGTAACCCTGGGTGACATTCCCCAGGTACGGCCTATGGCTCTACGACACTGTCCATAAGAAATGTATGCATGTTTACTCTGTTTTCTAGATGAGAGTTCCATGTTAACTTACTATGAAATGTGACACCTAGATATTTCACCTCTGATGAAAACTTAAGTTCGGTATTTAGGAGCTTTGGGAGTTTTCGTGAAAAGAACCACCTCTGTCTTCTTTGGATTTATTGACAGTAAAAGAAGCTGTAACTCAAAGGTGGTACAGCGGCAGAAGCAGAAGGATAAGATTAGATTTGATGAGGTGGCTTCTGCCAAGAAAATTTTTTAATCGTTCCAATGAAAATTGCCCGTAAATTTAGAACGGATCACAAATGGATTGTAAGAGAAGTTTCCAATTGATTTGGAATTTCTCTATACGAGTAAACCTATTTTTTTTCAAATTTTTGTTTCATTCATAATACTAAAATGCAGTGAAGTGAAGATCTATCTAAACAATAAGTGTAATACAAAAAGTGCGCACCACTGTGTCCTTAGCCTTTTACTATCTCAGTCCTTTAACAATACCTTATTGAACAGGTACAATGGTCCTTTACACTGAAGTGGGGATCAATGAAAAGTCTTAAAATCGTAAAACCTCTTGACAATCGGCATTCCTGTTGAATCTTTCAAGTGAACAACAAGTTGAAGAAAAAAATAACGTGAATATGAAAGCGGATAGAAAAAAACAACCTTCAGAAAGTCGTAAAATAAGAAAACCCCTGATGGAGAAAAAACGTCGAGCCAGAATAAACGATAGTTTGGAAACACTAAAACAAATTTTATTAGATTCAAAAACCACATTAAAGGAATCCAAAAAAGGGCAAAAACCTTCGAAATTGGAAAAAGCTGATATACTAGAGATGACAGTTGAATATCTGCAGCAACTTCAAGAACAAAACAAGGAAAACTATACAAATATCAAAAGGAAAGATGCGGCTTTCGAAAGAAGTGAAAAATATGAGGAGAAACATTCCATTTTATCGAAAAAAGAACCTGTTTTAATTAGACCAGCAGATAGTTCTTCTGAAGCCAAAATTAGTGTTACTAGTGGACATGTGGTTTATTTTTTACCGAAAAATTTAAAAATCAACGTATTGGGTAATTACAGTGCTGAGAAAACAGCGAAAATGTGGCGACCTTGGTGAAAATGTCGGTAATAATATTATTTTTTGTTGTGTGTATAAATATTTTTTGTATGTTTTAAGTTTACTGTATTCAAATGAGACTGTTATAATTTTTCTGTGATATTTTTGAATTTATATTATTAAATATTAATTTAATGTAGGTATTTGAGTTTAATTTTAATAAATATATTTCGTTTCCTATATACTAGATCAAATCCGAATGAATAAAATCAAGAAGCAAAGTAAGTAACCAAATTATTAATAAGTAATTAAATATATTTTTTAAAACCAACCAATAAGGTTATTAGTGACGAAAATTATAAGTGCATGTACAAATTATATTAGGTGGTACAATCTGGTTTCCTTAATATATCTTACTAACAGTTCTGCGTCCATTTGCTGAGCCAAAACAGTTTCCAAATTGTTTGTTAACTTTTTTGTTTTCTTAATAACAAGAATTTGGAGCAATGACATATTACGTGTTTCACTGTCAAATCCGAGTTACATACATTGCAGGTTGGTTTGTCTTCCTTTGCTATTAGAAACTTATAAGTTAAATTGGTGTGCCTTAATCGGTTAGTTAATTAAATATAAATCTAAGATAAAAGCGATTGTTATAAATAATAGCAATTAAACTTTTTTTATAACACCGGAAATGGTAGGAGGGTTATTTATTGTATGTTGACCCCTCCTGTTATTATCGAAAAAAGAGAAAAACTTTTTAGTACAAATTGTACGGCTTTTCCTATATTTTATTGAAATCTATAAAAAATCAAATCCATAGATAGGACACGTTATGCGAAATTAATACATGAGAGTTGTAACATCTGAGTGGGTAATAGCCATTATGCGCGTGTTGAATACTATACTTTATCCACAACTATATATATATGCTCTCATTAGCCCCATGATTAAGGTTACCTAAAAATAATTTGATTAAATTGGAAAAAAAAGAAAAGCTGAAAATTACGTTATTGTAAGAATACCTTTGTCATTAGATAGGTATGATCTGGCGCTTCTTTAATAAATTTACTGACTCCTTCGGGCGTAAAAGTTTTAGATTTTTTCGGTTGATGGCCCTCGGACTGGCGTTTTAAGAATGCCTGTAACTTCATGTAAGTCTCTAGGTGGATACTATGGTAAATATTCAATGTACTTTTCAGCATAGAATAATATGCCCACAATTATGATGACTTGTATTTTTAGCAAGTTCAACTAAATACACTAGGATAACATTTTCAGAAAAAGACGATGTTTTTTGTGCCAGTTGCCAATCCATAAAACTTTTGTACACCGCATCATATTTACCTTTTGACTTGTTAGGTAGGAGATTTTCTGTAGCGCTAGCCGCTAATTTTAAAATGTCTGGCAGTGTACAAGACATATCTTCTAAATCTGATTCACTATTCGACATTTCTCTAATGTTACCAGAGATGAGAAGTAAATTTACAAATTGTCAAATTTGACGCAACGATTGAGTAATATTATCCCATCGAACTGTCATTATTATTCAATTCTATATGGTAATGCATGGCATTACTTGATAAAAATCGCATATTTAACAGATATATTAATTAATAGTTGTGGATAAAGGTCTATAATTAATACTTTTTGATATATTTGAAAAGTAAAAAAGATGCCTAGATGGAACAAACAAGGTAAGCTACTATTATTATTAGATATTATTGACATTCCTTCGAACAATAAGCTATTCGGAAAGTTCTCGATAAATTGCTGAAACATCCCGCGCCAACTTTTGATGTTTCAGTGGGTAGCATAACAACATAAATTTTTCGCTAATAGTTTTGTGTGAAAACTTATCGACTTGAATATATGAAGACAACCGTTTTTAAGAATAAATCGAAAAAATTAGTAGATTTAATAAATGATGGTTATTTCCCAAATTTCATTATCAGTGAATAAATATTTTTTTCTACTACCGTGTGTAAAGTACGTACTTTAGACACATTTTCGAGTGCGTAAAACTTTATTTTACGCACTAGTGCGTAAAGAGTTTTACTTTACGCACTAGTGCGTAAAGAAAAAATTCCAATATGTATGTAGTTATAGATATCTAAACTTATAAAAATATAGGTATAATAAACGGATATTAAATCTAAGTTTTTTTCATAAATTGGAGATAGAAACCTATAGAATTCGGTAAAGTAACCTAATAATAATTGTTAAATAATTATTGAGTACTGGAAATAATACGGTAAATAGGTATAAGTTGGCGGTGAGTGACTGACATTTCTTTGTGAATTGAATCTGACATTTAAAATTTAAATTGAGATCTTCCGACTATACCTAGAGTAAGCAATTGTATTTTATATTTAGGAATTGAATATTTTTAGAAAACTAAGATGTTATTTTAGATTATTATAAAAAGACTTCTAAAGAAAAATTTACTTACTTTACGCACTAGTGCGTAAAGAAAATTACTATTAAACTTTTGTATTTTAATTAAATATTCGCTAGTAGAAAAAATATTGTATGCAATTCGTGTGTAAAGACCTTTTTTTCGACTCATGCGACAATATTCACATTCGTCAAAAAAAAGGCTACTTTATACACTAGTTACATAAATAACTATTTTACTAGTGTGAAAAGAGGAGTACCTACTTACACTGACATTTGAATATTTAAAATATATATTTGTATGATTGCAGTTTACCCAATAACTGAAAAATACAATTAATGTTTAATAATAATAATTAATTTGTTGATTGTATTCAATAATATAGGTAGTATATTATGCAATGAGCACAAAATGATTTCCATTTTGTTGCGAATTGCATACTATACTTTTTCTATGACAACATATTGTTCACGTTTAATACATGCATACGTTGCAAAAACTTTGAAAGAAATAAACTAATAATATTTCATTACTTCGAATTCGCCGCTAATGCTGGGCTTTCTAACAGAATTGAAATATAAATTGAAGAAATATGTAAATATTTTCTTTATTGCTATTTCTAATAGAAATAGAAATAGAAGCCTATAAAATAGTATATTAAAGTATAAGTGGATATTAAGGTCTTTAAAACACGCGCGATTTTTGGAGCACGACGGCGAAGCCGGAGTGCTCGAAATGCAAGTGTTTTAAAGACCTTAATATCCACGAATACTTTACGATATTTTTTT
>CAJUYH010011639.1:0-10841 GCA_910591685.1 Galerucella tenella | reverse complement strand
CTAACCTAACCTAACCTAACCTAACCTAACCTAACCTAACCTAACCTAACCTAACCTAACCTAACCTAACCTAACCTAACCTAACCTAACCTAACCTAATATAACCTAACCTAACCTTTTTTTTTGCAGGACGTAGTCAGTGCACGCACTGAGCAGAGGCCCTACTGAATAACTGCCTTCCGTAGTAACACCCGGTACCGCTAAAAGAAAAATTTCATCAGGTGTACAGGCTGAATGGTGGTAATAGTTGTCCGTACATCTCCCGTCCGCAGAGCGATTAGGGGTTCGGGATCTCTTCATTTCTTTGTTGTTTTCTCAGATTTGGCTCTCTCTTTCTTCAGTTTCCTTAGTTTTCATTATGTCATTTATGATCTTGCACGCGCCGTTCCATGTTTCTTTGTTCCGTGTCATCCTCGATATTATGTTATCTGGAGTCAATCCATTTCCCAGAATTGTAAGGAGGTCGCATCTATGGGTATACCACCTCTGGAATTCGAATAGGGTGTGTTGTGGGGTATCTATTTGGCCGCAGTACATGCATGCATCGTCATCCGAGTTACAAAACCTTTAAGTGTAGGACTTGTACGACCCATGTTCGGACAGAAATTGGGTTGTGAAGTAATTGATGTTAGTGAATTTACATTTTATCCAATCCACGATGTTAGGGATAAGTCTTCTGGTCCATGCAGCTTTGAGGACTTCGTTTTCCCACCTATTTTGCCATAATGTAATGGATTTTTCTCTCTCCTTCTTTTGTCTAGCTGGATCTTGATTAGTTTTGTTTTGGTGTATTCTGTATCTCTCATCGGCAAGGATATCCAAAGGGATGCAGCCTGTTATTACTTGTAGAGCCTCAGCTGATACCGTTCTGTAGGCATAAGCAACCCTCAGCAGAATATTTCTTTGTGTCCTGTTTATCATGTTTTTGTAAATATTGCATTGTAGTGCTGTATGCCATATTGGAGCCGCGTATAATTAATAGATCAAACAAACTTACCTTAAGTGATGTTCGATCTTGATTATATTACGGTCTCGTTGAAGTAAATAATAGATATGTAGGACCCCCGCTTCGGCGCTCCTGAACCACAATATTCAAAGAAATCGGTTTTTTTTTTTATCTATTACGACCCAACCCCTCACTTGCATCGTCTACCTGCTTCAGTCATTTTAAAGTTGTTGTTGCAGGGGTGTTTAAAGGGTAGGGAGGGACTTATTTACTTCAACGAGACCGTAATATAATCAAGATCGAACATCACTTAAGGTAAGTTTGTTTGATCCATTAATTATATTACGGTCTCGTCTTGTAAATAATAAATATGTAAATGTTTAAAGTACATTGCAACAACAGATGAACTCAAATTTTTATTATACACGAAATGGTTAACAATGGTAACTTAATTTAACTTAACTATTTGATCATAAGCTAACAATTAAGAAGTTAGTACAGTTTTCGCAAACTCAGTATTATCTATAATAGGTCGATTGTAAAAACTAGCAAACGTTTTTGAATCCTTTGACCAACCCGCAGCTAATCTTATATTTTCAAAACTGACCCCAGCCCTAGCAGCTGAGGAGGTGGAAGCATGTCTTGTACTCTGTGGTTTAAATATTGACATATCCACTCCACTTTTTTCTAACATATTCTTGATCCACCTACCAATAGTAGAGGTAGATGCTTTTCTATGGGGTTTTTTAAAAGTAATGAAAAGCCAATCACAAGAGTTTCTTAAATTTTTAGTGACAGTGATCTATTTTTTAAGTGTTCTGGCTACACATAATTGAGGATCATCATCAAGGAAGGGTAGAACCAAAAGAGGCTGAAATCTATTTATTGCAGATGTTTTCAACCGGTCTGATATTTTTATTAGGATTTTTTGAGGTTGGATTGAAATGTTATTTATATTGATTAGAGTTAAAGTTTGTATACGATGGCCAGTAGCCAGGGCTAACAAAACTGCTGTTTTCTTGCTTAAGGCTTCCAGGGTAATGTCTTCGGTCCTAAGCGTCTTTACGTAGGACAATACTATCTGTGGATCCCAAATGTTCTCGTATCTGGCGCTGGGAGGTCTTTTACCAAAAAGTCCCTTGAAAAAACGCTTAAGTCTGAAATCTTGACTAAAATTTGGCCCCGCTATCTGAGATATGGCTGATCTATATGAATTTAGGGTTCCATAAGTTGCGCCTCTATTAAAATGCATAGTCAAGAATTCCAGAACATCTTCGACAGTTACCTTGTATGGATCCTGGTTTTTGTTCATACAAAACGTCCACCAAAAACGTAGACCCCCACTATATTGTTTCAAGGTTGATTCTGTTATTGAAGATAAGCATACATCCAGGGCTTCTAGAGGTAGTCGTCCCCGTAATAGCGCCTGCCGGACAACCTCCCTGCCACCAGGGAAAGGCTTTTCCACAACGGATGGGGTGTTCTGTTAAATGAAAGTAATTGTTTGTTAGGGTTTAATACTATGGGATCATCTATTAATAATGATTTAAATATTGGGTACCATGGTTGTGAACACCACTGAGGTACCACAACAATGCCTTCAGCTTTGTCTCTAATTATTTTTTGCAATACTCTTAATATTAAGGAAAACGGTGGAAATGCATATAACCTCATCCCACTCCAATCTAACGTGAAAGCATCTACCCCATGAGCCTCTGGGTCTTTGACCCAATATATAAAAATATCACATTTTTTGTTAATGCGACTTGCAAAGAGGTCAATTTTTGGAAAGCCAAACTTAGTAACAATTTTTGTAAACGCTATTTCGGAGAGACACCATTCAGTTTCTCTATGTATTTGACGAGAAGCTCTATCGGCAAGCACATTATTTTTCGAACTGATGTAAGACGCAAAAATAAATATTTTTCTTTCTTCGCAAAGGTTCCAGATTTTTCTTGCCAATTTATTTAAATTTGGGAATCGTACGCTTCCGAATCTGTTAATAGTGGAGATTGCAGTTGTGTTATCAACTCTGCATAGGACATTACAACCGTACAATTCTTGCGTAAAACATTTCAGGGCAAAAAACACTGCTAATAGTTCCAATTCGTTGATGTGCCGTTGTTTTTCCCGATTCGACCAGAACCCAAAGGTGGTTTTATTCTCACAATAGGCACCCCAACCAGATTTTGAAGCGTCCGAGAAAATCTCTATAGCGAATTGATCATCCTGAATACTATTACTCGAAAACATTATGTTTTTTAACATTCATTTTTGCATCATAGTTATTATTAACCCGGTATAAAGCTTTAATCTTTTCGCGTTCAAATAACTTAGTGTACAGAAAACTATATCTGACAGCTGGAGCTGCAGACACTAAAGTACCAACAAACTTTGAAAATTCTCTTATGGTGCAAATCTTTGATTTTGAAAAAAGTGTCAATAATTTATATAACCTGTTACGTTTTTCTTGAGGTAATGAAACAGTCATATTATTAGAATTATATCGAAACCCCAGAAATTGGCAAATACAACTAGGAGTAAGAGAGCTCTTTTTATAATTTATAATAAATCCTAATTGTTCTAAGAACCCTATAGTCTCCTGTGTATTAAAAATACTTTCTTCGAGAGTTCTTCCGAGAAGCAGAAAATCATCTAAATATATAACAGATAGAAAGCCACGACTGGTCTTAAAATCTTTGTAAAAATTAAAGGGGCACAACTCAACCCGAACGGTAAACAATTAAATTCATAAATGCAGCCCTTAAATTGAAAGCGTAGGTACTTTCTATGAGAGCTATGAATCGGCACTAAATAATAAGCATCTTTTAAGTCGATGTTTGTCATAAAATAATTTTTTGTTATCGGTTGAGTCACAGTTTTGTGATTTTCTAACTTAAAATGTGATGTTGCTACAAATTCATTAAATGATTTTAAATTAATAACCAATCTGCTAGAACCATCTGGTTTTGGCACAATAAAGATGTTCGATATATATTGACCTTTACAACAGAAAAAATCCCCTTTAATAGAGATTTTTTAATTATATTTTCAATGGAGACACATTCCTTATGTGACCTTGAAGGCTCCATAGGAACAATTGTTTGTATGGGTCTCCTGATAAGAGGAATTTTGAGACCAGTTATATAGGAAATGACCTTCCTATGAAAACCTAGATCTTTCCACTTCTGGGAAAAATGTAGTAGTCTACCACATAGCCTACTAACCTTTAATACCGGCGTCTTCTCTCGACGCTGCTGTTGTGCCGATAAGTCTGACTTTGAGGATGATGATGAGACTTGGACGTGGACGTCATCGGTTTTCTGTTCAGCATGGGAGTGCGTGTCTGGAATCTGTAGCCCGCCCGCAGCACTCCTTTTGCAGATGGGCGACGGTAGTTTCCCTGTTTGGAAGATGTGGCCAAGGTAGGAACAGATGGCTTGTTCTTCTTGACTCTCAAGTGTTCGCTTGACTTTTCAAGCTTTTTTGCAGCTTCGATAGTGGTGTCCAGCTCCTCGGTGAAGAACAATCAGAATTGAGCTCGTCTGTATAATCGGAGCGGCTACTGTTATGTGATTCTTCCGAAGAATGGTTTGGTGAACGACGATAACGTTTCTGCTTTTGTTCAATCGCATTTAACCTTCGCATTACTGATTTAAACATTGATTTGATCTCAGCATTATCCAATCCTCTATTTTCAGGATTTCTGGATCTCTTCTTTTCTCCGCCTGGCATTTTACGCGATAATGTGAATATTTAATAACGAAACCGATAATTACACTACACTATAGCTCAATCGACAAACCGTGTGGCCCAGAAAGCACAAAAACGAAGACTGAAGCAGGTAGACGATGCAAGTGAGGGGTTGGGTCGTAATAGATAAAAAAAAACCGATTTCTTTGAATATTGTGGTTCAGGAGCGCCGAAGCGGGGGTACTACATATTTATTATTTACAAGACGAGACCGTAATATAATATGGTGGATTGTACAACTCCGTGCAACAGTTTTCTTCTGCTGGATCCTGGTCCTCCTAGGTTGGGCATTATTCTTGTAAGAGCTGTTATTTGCCTTTCTGCCTTTTCCGTTGCTTTCCTGATGTGTGCCCCAAAGTTCATTTCAGTGTCGAGCCATACACCTAGATACTTCACTTCTTAACGGGAGTTATGGTTGTATTGTCAATCTGAAAAGTAATGCAATCTTTATTTCTCTTTCCTTTTACAATAATCGCCTCAGTTTTGCTCGGTGCCAAGGTAAGCTTAAGATCCTTAATCTTATCCTGCAGAATCTCGAGAGATATATTGGCTCTCTCCATCAGTTGCTCTCTACTTGTGGCTTTGATTATGACTAGTAGGTCATCGGCGTACGCCAC
Organism: Galerucella tenella; assembly: GCA_910591685.1. Lineage (NCBI taxonomy): Eukaryota > Metazoa > Arthropoda > Insecta > Coleoptera > Chrysomelidae > Galerucella > Galerucella tenella. The sequence continues at coordinate 5,525 of CAJUYH010011639.1, read as the reverse complement.
GGAACAGCAGTCATGTGACAGTTTGGCGTTCAATAAGTCATCATACAGCAGGTTCCAGAGTAGGGGACCCATTACTGAGCCCTGTGGCACTCCCTGGGAAATCCTGCAGTCATATGAACCTATGGTTAAGAATCTCTGATTTAAATAGGAACCCACCAGATTTAGTAAATATTGACTTATTCCAAGCCGTTGTAGTTTCTCCATTATGATGCTCCAGCTTGCCGTATCAAATACATTAGCGATGTCTATCAATATAAGTGCGCACCATTCATTGTTGCCTGCATTTGCGATGCTAATGACTTGATTGACTGCATCGACTGTACTCCTTCCTTTAGTGAAGCCAGCGATCGGGAAATATTTGGGAACCCATAAGACTGTTTATAATTTTGAGAACTTTCTGCGGGAAAAGATCAACTACTAGCCTTATTGTTTCCGGGTTTATTCCGTCGTTGCCGGGGGACTTCCCCATTCTAATTTTGGCTGATGCTGATGCAGTTCGCTGGAAGAGACTTCTGGAAACGGCACACTTTTGTGGATAGGGAAATAGTCACGTACCGCAGGAAATAACAGTTTCACGATTTCCAGTTTTTCGGAAACACATAGGTTATATGGAGTGTTTAGGTGCTGAATCTTATTGGTTACAATTCTGTAACCTTGTCCCCATACATCCTGTTCCAGGTTTGTGCAGAGTTCATTCCAATGAGCCTCTTTGGACCTATTTATTTCTCTGTGCAGTTTCATCCTTGATGCTTTATATTCGGTCTCAATATCGTCAATCCGTGTTGTGTCGTTTTTACTCCTGAATCTAGTTAGGAGCCTTCTATTGCTGATGCAGTTTTCCCGGAGTTTCTGTATACAATCGTTCCACCAGTACGGTTGTTTGGACTTCCTACCAGGTGGGTATATGGTGCTATCCTCCTGTGCTTTTTGTATTTTGGTAATCAATTCCTCCACATCGTTGAAATGGCATGTAATACTGAGTATATCCTTGAACATGTGTTTATCCATACAATTTTTCCCTTTGAAGTTGAGCTTTTTCTTGTTTTTCTCCAGTATTCCAAATTCCACGAATCGGTGCAGGCTGAGGGACTCATCTGTCAGTACATTCCAGTTTTTGACCTTGTGTGCAATTCCGGGGGTAGAAAGTGTGAGATCGATAATAGAGCTTTGACTGCCCCTGACAAAGGTAGGTGTTTGGCCATCATTTTGTATTACTAGGTTCAATGAGTGTATCCATCCGTCAAGGAATTCCCCTCTGCTATTTCGCCTCGTGGATCCCCATGTCGTTGACGCAGAGTTGAAGTCTCCCGCTATAATTGCTTCCCTGTTATCTAGCCTGATGTTTTGCATTATTCCATCCATATAGTTCTCGAAGCACTGGAGAGGAACGTTGGGTGATATGTAGCAATTATACAGTGTAAAGTTTTGAAGTTCCAACTTGATGTAGCCAGCTCCTCGTTGATGAGCTCTAATTCCTACACTACGATTTCTACAGTAAATCGCGACATCCAGGTTGAGATCAGTAATTCATTTTTTATTTTTCTGGGTCATTTTCTTGTTCGGTTTCTGCAAGAGAATAATATCTATGTCCAATTTATCCGCCATCGCCATTGTTAAGTCTTGAGAACTGGCCCTCCGGTCTACATTGATTTGTAGAACTTTAATGTTCATAATGGGAAGATTCTTGTGGGGTGGCTCCTAATGTACTGGTAGATTGGAGATCTCGGAATGTATTACTAGCTTCCTCTATCAAAGCATTGAAACTCCTTATATCCTCGTCGTTAGTACATTCTTCATGTGGTTCAGTGACAGCTGGAGCAGTTCTAGATGGTTGTCTGCTGAAATGCCCTTCCCTCATTTTTCCCTCCTGTCTAGCTGTTTTGAGCGCTCTCTTAAAGGCTGGACATTTCATGGTACCTACACTGTGTCCATTTCCATTGCAGATTGGGCAGTGCTCCTCGTTCACGGAGTCTTTATTGATGTGCCCTGCTCGTCCGCATTTGAAACAACATCCCTGTCTCCTGGTTCCAGTGCAATTCTCTGCACCGTGTTCGTAGGACCAGCAGTTGTAGCATCTCCTGATGTCCAGCCTCCTCTCTATTTGGCACCTTACCAGACCAATTCTTAGAAGCCCCTTTCTGATAAGTTTCTCGCCGTCTTCCTTATCCAGGAAAAGTGTTGCAGCCATGGTCTCGTTGCCAGCTGGCCGTAGATCACTCAACTTATTTTCATTTTTCCAGGGCCCTAGGCATTCCTCCACAGCCAATTTTACCTCTTCTCTATCGGTTTCTGGATCCATTCCCCTAATATGTAAAATACACTTCGGGTTTCCCGTTCCCAGTTGCCTGGCCCGGAGATCTCCATTGTCTTTCAGCATGGATTTAATCTTATTTAAGGCGCTAGTGTCCTTATCCATTACCATAAGGAGTTTACCATCTTTGGTTCCCCTGATCGACCGAATCGCGTCTGCTCCTTCTTGGCCAGAGACTGACTCCTTCACCCTTCCCAGTATTTCTTTATATGACTTGCCGATTCCGCTGATAATCATGCCATATGTTGGCCTCTCGGCTTCAGAGAGCTTCTTTTTGGAAGTCGTGTATATTTCTACCTTCGTATTAGTACCGTGGAAAACGGCTTCAACTATTTTTTGAAATTTTTTGGTGGTCATACCTGGAGTATCGTGCATAGCTATTCTTGAGTCCTGTAGTGTTTCCAATTGCAATTTCTTCAGTTTTATCCACAGATCTTTGACCGTTGCATCGTGTCTAATCATTATAATTGTTTTACGTATAATATCCCGATTTCTTATCCTCGTCTCTTGTTCCAGTGTTTCAAATTCCTCGGTCTTGTCAGCCAGTTCAGGATACTTATTAATGGGTTAATGGGTTCTCTACCTGACAAAAGAGTAACATCTTCAAGGCATTTCGAGCATGTAGGCGTTGATTTTTGTGGACCTTTCCTCATAAAACAATTATAACTAAAGGTTATGTTGCTCTATTTGTATGTTTTGCTGTAAAAGCAATTCATATCGAACTGCTTTCAGATATGACCACAGAATGTTTCCTGGCTTCTCTCAAGAGATTTATTGGCAGAAGAGCCAAACCATCCCACATATACTGTGACAACGGTGGAACCTTCAAGGGGGCAAACAATGTTTTAAATGAAATTCATAGTAAATTAGGTAAAGATAAAATATTTAGCTTTGCATTGGGAGAAAAAATTACTTTTAATTCTATTCCTAGCTACTCCCCGGTCTTTGGCGGACTCTGGGAAGCAGGAGTCAAAAGCACAAGATTTCAAATTAAAAGAGTAGCTTCTAATTGTAACCTTACCTATGAAGAATTTAATATAATCTTGATACAAATAGAAGGTATATTGAATTCTCGCCCAATAACCCCAATGTCTCAAGATCCAACAGACCTTGCTTATTTAACCCCAGGTCACTTTTTAACAGGAGCTCCTATTTCCAGTTTCCCGGAGCCTGACCTAACACAAATCCCCGAAAATAGGCTAAAACATTGGCAAAAAATTACTCAAACCCAACAGCAGTTTTGGAAAAGGTGGCACAAGGACTACCTAACACAATTGCAAAACAGACCTAAATGGAAATATGAAATACCCAATTTAAAAGAAGGCATGTTAGTTTTATTAAGGGAAGACAACACTCCATCATTTAAATGGCCTATAGCGCGCATAATCAGAACTATTCCTGGCAAAGATAAAAGGGTTCGAGTAGTTGAAGTAAAAACTATCAATGGAATATATCTAAGGTCTGTTACAAAGATAGCAGTCCTACCAATTCATGATTAAAAATTAAATTTAATCTACTCTCAAAAATGTTGTATGTTGTACATATCTATTGTATATAATTTGTATAGTTAGTTGTATATTGCACATATGTATTGTACATAGTTAGCAGTATTCATTGTAATATAAAATAATTACCTTCTTTTGCTCTTTTAAGATAAATCATACACATGTGGTGAAGCATTTAGTCATGTTTCATTATTACATCTATTTTTAGTACGAACAATTCTGAAAGTATGCATTAGTAGATACCGATTATCTACCTTTTAATGACTTTTGCAGTCTACCTTTCAATGACTTTCGCAGTCTACCTTTTAATGACTTTCGCAGTCTACCTCTTAATGACTTTCGCAGTCTACCTTTTAATGACTTTTGCAGTCTATATTTAATGTTTCTTATAAGTTGGATTTAATGACTATAGTCTATTTAAAAACTATTGGTTTGTATTTTTACAGCCTGTAATTTAAAGTATATTTAACAAGTTTGTATGTATGTATGTATTCAAACAAAATGTTCTATTTTTAATTAACCAAATTTGTTAAAATATTGTTTTTTCTTTTTGTACTATTTTTCTGTATCCTAACACTTGTAAGATTTCATGTGAAATCGTTAGGCCGCCAGCATGTTGGAAACAATATCCAACAAATGTAAATATAGATTTAAATTCGTAATACGCGGGTTAACTTCGGGAGTGTTCGTGAAGTGGCGCGGCGCTATAACGTACTACCGATTTCCGGTTAAGACCACAGAAATCATACTTGGCAGTGTTGTAAGGTGGCCGAACCCACACTTTTAAGAAGCTCTGCCTAAGAAGGCATCTTAAACAGCCCTGGCCTTAAGCCATCTGTTGTGTATTGTAAATTAAAGTGTAAATAGTGTAAATAAATGTATATAGCTATCGAAGTCTTTATGTTATTAAACATACAGTACATTGGTGGCCTTAATGAGAAATAGCACCATAATGTTCAAGTTAAATATTGTAGATATTTACAATATTTTTTTGTTTCAGATGCAGTGACATTCCTTTCCATGCATCAAGGATGATGCATTTGAAAGGAATGTGATGACTTGGTTGCAGTTTGCCAAAACCCGTTTTGACAGAAGGAAGCAGTGATTTTTATTATCATGTATGAAATTTTTTTTCAATGGTTTGTTGAGATTGCTTTATAGATATGTTTGAGAGGTTTGGTAGAGTAGGTAGTAGATCAAGTTATCAAACTTTTTAAGCTCTGGACATTCAATGATTATTTTGTTTCGAGTTTGTTTCAGGATAAGAACAAAAAGAATTTTCATTTTATTCTGACATTTTAATGTGCTGAGTTCTTATTTTTTGTTTTCTTTTGTTATATTTTATATGAATAAAATTATTATATTAAACATTTTGTCTTTTTGACCTCCAAGGCTTTCAAGGACATGTAAACTTAACAACTTCTCATGACAGAAACCTTCCTGCAATTACTAATTATGAAACATTAATGTATCAATCAATTCCAGTAGTTGCTGCAACATTGTCACAAAACGACATTTTTAATATCGCATTTACATTGTTCTTGCACATTATATGCAATGTTGCAGTAACCTTGGTGGAATAAATAATAATGGCTTATTCCGTTTGTAATATTGCTGAACGTCCGTTTTAGTAGTTGCTAAACCTTTGCAGTGAGGTAGTAGAAAACTCTGATGTAACATTACACATTACGATGAAAGGTTACTGAAAT
>CAJUYH010011638.1:0-10841 GCA_910591685.1 Galerucella tenella | reverse complement strand
AAAAAAAAAAAGGGGTTGTTCTTTATTCTCTGCGCTGTAATTTTTTCAACACCGATGTAAAAAAAAAAAAAACAATAACACCGAACGGGCGAAGATTGTCCATAAACCAACCATTCCTGTACAAAGCTAGGCCCTGGCAAACAAACTGCCAATTACAGTTAAAAGCAAGAGTAACTACGTGCAAACATTTTGTCCAATGCTCATTCGCACTTGGACAGTGATGTTGCAGTGACACAAATAGTTCTATGTGGGTGAATCATGAAAATCTGGAAATAAGAATTCGATTCGATTATTATATTGTAATGGAACAAAATATATTTAATTGTTGTCGGTATATGTGACTAATATGTCAGTGTACACGCGAATGGTGATTTTTATTTTCAAATTTTTTGAGACTACTTCAAGTGAATATTTATTAGAATATAAAAGGTATGATTTTATTTTTTTACCACATTATTATTCATATTGATATTTTTCGCAATTTAATTCCACAATTTTCACTTGTACTCATATATATATATATGTATATCGAAAAAACGGTGAAGATAATAGCATTACTTTTATTCCTTTCGCTTCATCTATTTTGCTATGAGATCATTTCCATAGTCGTCGAGAGACGCAAAAGTTTTTGTAGCATAGCATTCTTCCACAATACTATGTCTCCAACATATACATGCAATATATCACAAGTATTATTCGTTTTCCTTTTTTTTTTTTTTCTTTATATTCATCCAATGCCGAATCAAGACATCACGAGTCATGTGTATATTTGATGTAGAAATGTGAAGACTGAGGCGATGGCAGTTTAGTTTGGAAAAGTGATAAAAGTAACGGAGAGTAAAAATACGAAAAAGCAATGAAGGAGAAGGATCGGGAGGAGCACACAAAGTGTAGTGTGTTTCAACTGGATGATGAAACGAGGGTGGATATAGTGTAATGAACAATGATAGCGAGATGGGTGTGGTTGTTATTCTCACAATGTTTGCAAACGGGTCTTGATACCATCATCAACAGAAAAATGCTGAACAAGCGAATGCACGAAAATTTATTCCATTATTTTATTATGAAAATGGAGTTGAATTGAGTTTAAAAATATTCACTTTGCATTCAGTGTAATTAAACAAATTATACTGATAGCATTTTTCATTTTCTCAACAACTAAATTGTATAATTTCTATTCAATTATGACATTTAATGGTTTTATTTTTATCTTTTAAAACCAAAGATTTTCGTCGTTATTTTTTTAATCATTACACGTAAATTGTCGGCATTCTCTCGAAATTACAAATCCTTACAATACGTCCAATAAAATTCGAAATTTTTCAACACATGAATTGTAGCCTATTACATGTTTCTGCATATTTACTCTATTTATGAATATATATATATATATAGATATGTATATATGCTTGAGAGCCACGTAGGATTATAACCTATAGATAGAAAGATATAATGCAACGTTTGCCCGAAAAATATATGTATATGCTGTTGATGTGGAGGGTTGGAACTATCGACCATGGAGTCGACGCGCGCAACAATCTAATCATGAGTGTCCGGGAATATCATCATGGCGGCGCCGTCGGATAGCAAGTGTAACTTTGGTGTGTGTTCAAAATTGATATTCTCATTCATTTATTTATTACACAATCAATCGAACGTCATAATTATGGCAATCCATTCCAAAATAATATTATAAAATACACCTTTAACTCATTTACCCCATTACAGAGCAAATAAATTTTATTTTTTAATTCGTTATAATATTGTGATAAGGAAAGTATAGACGTGACGTTGCCAATTTGACAGTGCATATTGAAGCATATTTTTATTTATTTTTCGATTATGATAAACTCATTAAGAATTGTGACACGTCCACGTTTAATTGGATTGGAAAAAAAAATTAACTTTTCATCATAGTCGGCTATCAAAAAAAAAAAAAATACTTTTCAATTTGTCAATCAATTTGTGTCAATTGAATCCGCATTATCTTGATGAGAGGTGGGCCGCAAAATCTCAATATTTCTACATAGTAAATCACCACCAGGTAAACTCAAAACTATGACGTTACACTTTCATGAAAATTAAATATTCTGCATCATTTCGTAAATAAATCGAAAAATTTCTCTCGATTTAAAGAGTATTCCGACGGACATTGAATAACCTAAAATGACAAATATGTCTGTAAATATCTACCCAATTATTTAAAATCACACAATTTATATATTATATACAAATATAAGCAAGCAACTGTATAAGTACATAGGTATACCACAAACTTTGAAGAGATAAATGAGAAAATGAAATGATGTCTCAAAGAGTGTCTTGAAACTCCATCAAACTTTTTCCCTATCTTGCAATTCTCGTATATATATATATATACATACTTGGCTTCTCGACCTTTCACCTTATTTACGATGAACCTTCATTTCATCGTGTCCAACGATCCACAAAATTGCGACGACGTCCGAATTGCTGGTGAGCACTTTTCATTTTTGTTTTTTTCTCCCTCTCTGTTTCTCCCGTCCCTCTGTATATATTCTTATATAACTTTTAATATAGCGTGTGTACCAACGTCAATTTATTTCGCAAAGTCTCTGCGAGTATCCAAACCACCTACAACGTTATTATCCAATCAGAATAAACAGGCATTGCTCTCTCCACTATATATACTAATACTACAATTTTCATGTATATATTGTGTATTTTTAACGTGTATAATACACTCAACAAACGTCCTTCATATGTCCTGCATATTCTCTTTCATTATATGTATAAGATATTCGCTTCGGGATGCGTGACCTCGCTTGAGAATCAATCTCACTATTTCCAATCTTTCTCTTCAACTACAGAATGTTACAAATACTCAATATATATTATTTCTCACGTATAAATAGACCGAGCGAATGTTTTCAATATGCAATTTCCAATCTATACCTTTATACATATACAAATATAAGTATATATTTATTATGTATGATTTGATATTTAATGATATGCAACCATGAAATTTTGAAGACGATTTAATGAATCGATTTAGTGAAGTTTAAAGAGAATTGAAGGTGGGTGATGAGGCAAAAGAAAAAGCTGTAAAACTCTCTGTAAAGATCTCTCGATCTCGTTTGAAAATGCGCAAAACAACAAAACCGAACGCAAAGAATGAAAATACACAGAAGAATGTCTATGTCAATGCAAAGTGAAATTGTCGCATTGCAGCTTTTTTATTTATATATATATATATTTATATTCATACGTATAGGTATCTTACATACCCAGTATCTGATTTCAAATGCATTCGCATCCCTATGTTCACCGACTTTGCTTACCGACAAAAAGCAATTCGTATTCCAACGACTTTACGATAAAAACAACTTACACCCATAATCCATCTTTATTTTATTCATAGTTGCAATGTAAAATAATATAATATTAAATATTTTTGTTTTTATATATTTCTATCATTCGAATTCTACAATAAAATTAGGAATGCAAGAGAAACAGCACCTTCCAATAAAATCAATAGAAGTCTTCCAGAGTAAAATGACCAATTTTTTCATCATATTTTCGTTCATCTTGAATGTAATATTAGTCTCTATTTCATATCCCTCCACTTGATGTATCAATAAAGGATTCCATAAAACTTAGCGACTTATTTTCTAAAAAAGGTCAATCGCTATATCAATCAAACAATTTCTCTATAATTCTGCGTCCAAAATTAAATTTTTTTTCGCGTGGCTACATATGGAATATGCGCATCTAATTCTGCTTCCAAGTTTCTTAATAATTCTCTGATTAAACGTTGTATAATATTGATGATATTTTTAATTGGGAATTTGTGGGAATCAGTCGATGGAGATATAACTATTTTCGTCGTAATTTGACACAAAAAATACAGAATACTATTTGTATAATATCATGAAAAATTTGAATAACGAACGGCTGGCTTAATGTCAAATACTTCCAATAACTTTGTGTATATATGTATATACTTTAGAAATATATTCTTTCAATATAGAGAAGATGATATTACTATTTCCAACAATTGTCATTTACTCTTAAAGTTTTAGGAATATTTTATATTTTTACAATCGACACATTTCATTGATGCATTGGGATTTTTTGCCATTATTGTCGTTCTTTTATATAATTTCACCTGGTTCATTTCCACTTTACTTTCATGCTACCAAATATTGCATCGTTCAATCGTATACATATATTGATGTAGTCAAAATAGCCATTGCTCTACATCCTACACTGCAGCACATTTATTATTACTCATCATCATAAACGAAAATGCACTATAAATTCAAAGTTCTTTACGACTTCTCAATTCATCATATCGTATACATACAAAAATAATCTAATTCATTACTTTTGAATTCATACATAAAATATTATGAAATAATTATTTGACAAACAAAAGAGGAATTCAATTTAGAAAAACATGAGCATAAGATAAAAACATAATGAGACAAAGATAAACATGAAAATTGACAGAGTCAATCTTTTAATTAAATTCTGGTCTTTTCATTCTCTATACAATAGACTGGCAACACATTGTGAAATCAAACATGATTGAACATCACACAGAATCAAGTAAGACAAGTAAAATAAATAAGAATGAAGGGAAAAAAAATAGCCTCGAGTCACGTGCCAAGTTTAACACGCAATCCACTCGTATCCGTATATATAATACATACATACATGTGAACATATATGTGCAAACTGTAGACGCAATATTTTTCAGTCACACGCAACTACTATCGCGAGCACGTGACTCGCCGATATTAAATCCAAAAACGAGGTAAAATCAACACGAAAAATAATAATAATAAATAAGTAACTGAATAAAAAGGAATTAAAGAAAATACGAGGTCTTAATATATCTATGGACAATAAACTTTATTGATGGTGAACGAAAGGAAAATATTGGGCGCGGCACGATACAAAATTAGCGAACTTTAATGGACAATCTAATCATGGAATCTAATCATGGAGACTGAGTTGAATTTGACTTGACTTCAACAAAAAGAAAAAAATATCGATTATCTATTAAGATGAATATAGGAATCCAATAAGAGAGAATGTGAAATAAAAAAAATAATGAAGAAACAAACACAGAGAGGGAGAAAATCGAGAATGTAATAGGACTACACCATTCAAACTACATCGACCCTATACCCAATTACTAATTCCCTCCTGAGACAGCTAGTAGACCTGACTGAACTGTATAACTGTGCAAATATATATATATATATATATATATATATACGTACATATGCATATTAGTTATATTGAGAAAGTTGTAATATGGCAATGAAAACATGCGTCTGGACTTTCAAATTTATATATTTATTTTATTTATATTTAACCATAATTTCGATGAATTGCAAATAATATAAATATAATTGACTGATTGGAGTGAATAAAACAAATAATAATAAATAAATGAAAAGAAATGTTAATTTAATCAAAAAAAAACATAAAGAGAAAAAAAATAGACAAACGTGTTTCAACTATTTAACAAATAGAAGGTGGATGGGTAAGAATGAGAATGAAAAAGGATATAGCGAAGGGTATGGAAGGGAGAAAAAGAGGTGAGGGGTAGTATATATATGGTTCGTCTAATGACGTCGAGCCGTGTCCAGAATACTTGCTGAATCCGACTCCATTTTCTCCACTTGTATTCTCTATTCTCCGAGACTCAATTTCCTGAAAACTTTCCAGATAAGAGGCATGAATAAGAAAATGAAAAAAAGAAAAAAAAAACAGAAATACATTTCGTTGTAAGTGAAGCGCTCTGTGAATAAAATAAGTAAGTCCACGCTATAGTAGATACAACCTGACTCTTTTCTGATTACTCATTGCATTAAGTTGAAAATTTTATTTTCATTCTTTATTGTTATGCACTATTCACGAGGAATAATAAATCATTGATATCTAGTATAGACAATAGCTTATTAAATTCAAATGACAATTTCAAAAACTAATAAATACTAACTGATGCACAAAAATTATTCATATACTTTGTAAACATTTTAATCTGCAGATGGCGACAAATGTTTCAGGAAAAATGTGCAGCGGCGAACAGTGAAATCAAACACTCAAATGGCCGCATTCAAAATATACCAAAGCATTTATGTGAAAAAAAAAAAGGGTTCAAATTTTTTTTCTGTTACGCTTACGCCACAACAGCGACGGCTCCAACAGTGCCGCGGAAGACCCATTTTTTTTTTTGCATAGTCCTAACACGCCGGACCGCCTTATGTCCGTCCGGACAAACCGTTTGACTATTGTAAATTTTTTTTTGTTTGTATTTTTTTTCCACTTACATATTGTATTTGATGCAGAGCTACGTGGAGACACAGGGCAACAAAAGAAGAAAAAAAAAGTACTGCGGAAAGAAGAAACATATTGACAAGGACTAACGGAATTATTCAAAAAGCGAAAAAAAAAAAAAAGACATATTTCAAGCAGAAGAATTTCCATTACCTTGAACTGCTTTTAAGTTTCTTATCACATGATGAAATCTTTTTGAATGTTGTTGTCGTCATTTTTGCAGTAAGAGTATACATGCACTCATCTTCTTTTTTTTTTCATATCGTCTCACTTCCTCCCACTTGCACCTTGATCGTCTTTCTCTTGCCATCATCGCTGGCTTGAAACAAGCACTATTACCATCCCATTGATTTTATGACCGACTTATTGCCCGGACTCGACTGATAAGTAATATGAACATACTCATATACATATTGACTTGAAGCCTTTATTAAACATGCACATTTTTATATTTTTCTCCTTGCAATTTATTCAAAATAATATTTTTTCCATTCTTTCATTATGTTCAATATAATTTTATATTACAGGTGTTATCTGATGAGGAACAAGATCAGAAAATCTTCGGATACGCTATCTTCTTTTGGATAGCAAGTGGGTGTGGAGCTGTAACCAAATACGCAATCAATATGTCGGCTTGGGAAGAATATGGTTCTATACAAGATTTCATACTATTCGTCCACCGTTGTAAATATATATAAATGACGTCTAAAGATAGGAGCACCCAAATTGAAATGAGTTACTTCTGTATTTATAGTATAATGTCATCATAGCCCTTTCGCTAACGCTAATTTATGCAATTAGTAGCCCACACAAATTCTACCTTATTCGGTAAACCGATCGACACAATTCTTTATAAAATGAAATAAATTTACAAATAAAAAATGTTACAAATGCTTTTGACAACTCATAAAATCATGGAATTATCTACAAATGAAAGACCACACACCCGACTAAAAAATAGCTTTAAAATATTGTTAATTTTTACATACAAATTCATGTTTAATATATTTCATATTTGCAATAGTTTTTTTTTTGTACATATAAATGCCAGGAGTGGAGAGGAGTAAAATAACTTGAGGTTGAATATTATGTGTTCACTCTATTCAGCATAGAGTACACATTAAAAAGCGAATATATACATACGCCAACATTTACTTTTTTTTTTTTTTTTTTTTCACTGCATTATCTTGCGAAGTAGGGGCGAATAATTTTTCTCTCCTCACTCATTTCTCCTGCTAGATGGTGGTTCATTTATAACCTTCTACCCTGTTTCAACTAACTCAAGCGTAAAGAGTGTAATAATCCTTCAAGACACACCCTTTTTTATACAATGATGACGTAGAATACTGTCTGAATAAGACTTTAACAATGTCATCATTTTTAATAATTCCTAAAGTGAAGTGATGAAAGAAAAAAAAAGAAAAATGGTTACATTGATCGGTATGTACTGATGTAAAATATAGATATATTCGACAAGGTTATGATCAGACTTACCCATCACATCAACAATGATCAGTGAATTGAAACGTATTTGGCGAAAAACACCATTCTCAATTCATGTCACGTATATACTCGACGATTGTCGTTGTAGCAAACAACCTTTAACTTTCCTATATGTTCCTAAATATTTTATCACATTGTAAAGAGTAATATGTATATATGTATACACACCAAAATAAAATGTCACTGCATTTTTACTTAGATTGTAAGACATTTGAATAACATAAATAAAAAAAATTTAATACACCAACCAATAAAAATATATGAGTGGTTGTGGAATATTAACTATAAGAATAATAATCTTGACCAGCTAACAGTCAATAAGATTTAAAGCGGTACGCAGATCATTTATTATTACTAATGCCAAAATTACTCAAAATAAAAAATGAAAAATGGCACTTAAGGGTTTTGTATGTCCGACATGCAAACACATATATTACAAAAAATTCCTAATGAAACAAAAAAAGTCACAACTTACCATTTTGTATTTCTTTTAACATTTATAATATCTACATTCGCTGAATTTTCCATTTATATAAATTACGAATTCAAGAATAGTGTCGGAAAGCTGTAATAATATTTAAACGAAAAAAAAAAAAAAAATCGATACAACTAACGTTGAGGCAAAGCCGCACCCACACGTCTCATAAGTATATATGTATACTTCCCACGGCATTTGAAGATGAAGTGGGACATATTCACCCGACGGTGGAGCGAAAACGTTTTCTCCTTCGATGCTTCTCTATATTTGTTCTCAGCCATCACTTGACGCTTCACTCGTAAACTTGCGAGTTTGTTGCGCAGACGCTACAGTTTGAAATTGTTTTGGGGTAACGACGAAGAGAGCAACCAAACGTGTGTTACATAGTGATATATATATATATATATATATATATATATATATATACATACTATCCGCTTTCTACCTCTATTTCAGATGAAACTATTCATTTCAAGAATATAATACTACTACTAATACAGTAAACATCTCATAATTTTCATGATAAATCTCCGGTGATGCATATATAATCGTAATGAAGAGAGCAACCACAATCAACAAATATAACCTCAACATACATGTAAAATATTTCAACCATAAAATCATTGTAAATATTTAAATAGATAAAACAATTTAACTGAAGTGTTTAAATTATCACACTATTTGTCGCACATTATTTTTTCTTTAAAAACTGTTATTTATGTCAATAATATATAATGCACACCAAGGTCAACTACTATACGCAATCAAACAGCCACTTCACTATTGTCATACACACACAGCCACCGAGAAAATAGCTGACGTCAACGTTAAGAAATATATACAATGTCATTTGGTATACAGCATTCATATTGAAACACAAACACTATGTTATAGCACTTATATGTAATCTCAAAATAAATATATATATATATATATATACTTGGTTATTGTATTGGTCGCTATATATGTTTTTCAATATCAGAAGTGCACATATGAATGAGACGAGACGGTGAACGACTTTCACGTACACAGCAAGTATAAATTGGCGCATCGTCATTTTATACTCTTCTGTCAACTATATATATATATATATATATATATGTATGTATGTGGGCAGTATTATTTTAGTCAGTGAGCTGAGCATATTGTAAGATAGAAGAATCGAAATACATACATGAACATTGGCAGACGCAATATGCAAAACATAAGTGAATAAATAAATAGATAAATAATGAAATTAATGATATATAAAAAAAACACAGTATGCACTAAGAGTTCAACATACCAAGTAAAATAAATATGTTGCAATCAAATAATTGTCCTTCATTCAATTAAAATGTTTATGTACATTTGTTTAATTGAAAATGAAGATCTAATTGTGTATTGAATATATATATTATCTGCGGAGCGAATTTAATCCGTGTGATTCAATCAAATTCCCTCGGATGATTACTAAATTATAAAATAATAATAACGATATAGCTCAAGTTTTACTGTGTAAAATGAAAAAAAAAAACAAAAAAAAAAAACATTCATGGTATCTAAATGAATTTTTAATCAATTTTATAAACATTTACGGTAAAAATTGAAGCACCAGTAAAAAAAAAATTTTTATTTTGTGCGATAAAATTTTTTGTAAATACTTGTCATTTTCCATTTTCTGATTTTTATAATCAATTTCATTAAATTGAATACTGAAATTCAATCAACGTACACGAAATACTACGACCAACTACTGCAACTGATGTGAAATAAATAGCTAGATTGCTTCATGCAGTAACACCTGACAAATGTACAAACTCCAAAGGTGGACAAGTTTCTATATAGATGTACACCATTCCATTTGCACTGACGTCCTATTCATCATTATAGCTACACTTTCAACAATACACCTTTGCATACAATCATTTCACATAAGTACATCTACATCAAATGCATTATCATTTCCATGTCCTATTTCGTCAAAATGACATTATATAGAAGATCTTTACCGTATCATACAGATGAAAATTTAGATGAATGTCGAGAAACATAAAATGAACCAAGTTTCGACATACATAGATATAATATACCTGTATGTGTGTGTGTGTGTGTGTGTATGGATTGGGTGACTTGACGGCAACAACGATGGAATAATCATTTTGAGGTTGATCTCGCATGTCATACTGTATATGAAGCTACGGCGCCCGAGATATTAAGGGCAGAAGGTTACGTACATCTCTATACACATATATAGTGGAAGGCTTATACTTTGAAATGTAATAGGTATACTGACGTTTTAACAAAATTGAGTTGTAACCACGGAGAAGATATAACAGAAAAAAAAATGTATTTTTCGTCATAAAACTGTTATTATTGTTGAAGCTTTATATTTCGTTGAATGTATAGAAGTTCTTTTTTCTATTTTATGTTTGTGTAAAATTTCAAAGTGAGTTAAGAGAAAAGGTTTTTCATTGAATAAAATATTATTGATGAAATTAAATAACTTTATTCAAACCGAGTGGATGAAAAAAAAAAAAAAAAA
>CAJUYH010011637.1:0-10843 GCA_910591685.1 Galerucella tenella | reverse complement strand
CGTGGTGAGTTCAAATTAAACATTATACTAGCAACGTGCCAAAGTAGGAACACAGCGAACTCCAGGTCAAAAAATCCTTTGATTCGCCGACTAACGAAAAATTATACCTCAGCAGGAGCCAGATAAGGAAAGTGATGGGATTACCCACTGGTCACTGTAGCCTAAGGAAGCACATGTATACAATTGTCATATATAGGGAGGAACCTATCTGTCGTTTGTGAAGGGGAGGAAATACCCTCACATATAATCTTCAAATGCCAAGAGCCAAGAGTACAAAACGCCTAAAGGCCGAGGCCGAAGCCTCTGAATGGTGGTGCCAAGTCAATCAATAATCTATCGTAAGTAAAGGGGCACAATAGATCTTTTTGGTCTAAGTGAATATAAATACATACATGCTCAACAGCTTTTCTGCTTCCTTAATTTTTTCTCGCTCTTTACTTGTTACTTACCTATATTGTTGATATTAATCCGTCTTGGTTATTGTAAATTGTGAAACTGTTAAAAAAATCCACATACTATTTACATGCATATCCGTTGTTGGGTTATTGATTTCATGGAATGTCCACCTGATTTATTTTTACAATTTTTATGTAAATTCACTACAAACATCAAATAAAACCTTTCGTTACCATTCAATAACAACAAAATATTCCGAATTACTCGTCATGCAAAAGTTACTGAATATATTTCATTGCCAAGGCAACCAGTCAAATTGAGAGGATTTTATTTTGGTGAAAAATTTCAATCTACTTTTTTAACAATTTAGAGACATTAGATGTCATTAGATGATCTAGATGCATATTGATGTTATATTCACTGAAACCTACTTCCTTCATACCTACCACAGAATCTACTTTCTTCTTCTGCGACAACTTTGAGCTCATTTAGGCGACAATAGGTGCAATTCTGTAAGCAAATGTTAAATTTTAACGCACAGTTAAAGATAAGACAATCTTCTAACCCATTTTTGCTAGTCTGTATGCACAGTGGCGTAGCGTGGGTGGGGCGGAGGGGGCAGCCCGCCCCGGGCGGCATTCCGCAGGGGTGGCAAAATGTCTCCAGCAGTTTGTTTCCTGTTCTGAATCAGAGGAAGATATAAGTGGTAAAGGACCCCTCGAGCTCCTCCAGTTCCTTCAAAAACTGAATCTTGGAATTTCGGTTCCAAATATAGTCATCTTGATTCGCATATATTTGACTTTGGCGATTAGTGTTGCAAGTTGTGAGAGAAGTTTTTCGAAGTTGAAGCTAATAAAAAATTACCTCAGATCTACTATGAGCTCCGCTAGACTATCAAACTTGGCTATATTGTCGATTGAACAAGAATTGGCTGCTAATATTGATTTTGACAAAGTTATTTCTGACTTTGCTGCTCGTAAGGCCCGTAGAATCCGCTTGTAAAACCGCTCATCCTATTTTACCTTCAATAAAAAGTACCTCATTGCCTGTGAAATTCAATTTTAATAAAGCACCTATAGAATGGGGGCGGCAAAAGGGGTCTCCCGCCCCAGGCGCCAAGATGGCACGCTACGCCACTGTGTATGCATATTGAGTTTTAAATTATTAACGGAAAACTCTTTTTTGGATACCATACATGTTAAAATTTGAATCATAATCTTGACTATGTATAGATTAAAACATTTATAACAGCGTAAACTCTGTCAAATTTAACGGCGTACCGTTATTTTTTAACCACTTCTTATAGAATTGACCCTAATGTCCTGTTTGTACGTCTGTTAAAACTCTTAGAGCCCTTTTATGCAGGCGTTTTATGTAGCAAAACATCGAACGTTAAATTAACGTCCATATTCTAGAAACATTGGAAGAAATACGTCTATTTATGCATTGCCGTCACGGCGAATACCAACTGTTGAAGAGTCTGAGTCGTCACTTGATTTCTGCAGGCTAAGGATAATGGGAGTGATATGTATCTTCCAATAATCCATTAGCTTTTCATTGTTCTGCTTCCAGAAAAATCACATGGTGGAAAAGTTTTGCCCGTGCTCGTAACTGCAGAGCCTAATGGCGTCTTTTGACAAATTTCCCTAATCTTATGCTTATGCACTTAAAGTAATCCTGCTTAAGATAGAAGTATTTTTTTCTGTCTGTTTGCCTCCATGAATTGTTGGGCATAGAATATAATTTTCCTGTTGATAGATAGCTATTTATTTGAAAAACAAAATCTTCCATTAGTTATTTCAATTTTGTCTTTCCCTCGTAGAATAATTTCTGTGTATAACATTTTTTATATATAAATCAGATATGAACACCGCTTTTTAACCAGATTCACGTTTGTTGCCTTTCCTTTTTGATGAAAATGTCACATGATCACCGAAGCGAAATAAAAGGAAAAAACCAAGAAGTTTTTTTTCCACCTACACAATACTAAACGGAAATTCCACAAAATAAATAGGATACCGAAATAAAGATATACCTACATCGTTTTTCAAAGGCTGTCACACTATTGGCATTCCTATTTCAGATTTCCTTCTATTGATTGCCCTGAAAAAATAAATATACCTTGTAAGTATTTTGCAGCTCAAGACATTCCACATTTTTTCCAATTCATTTAATTTAATAGCGGATTATTATAAATATTATTTTAGTATGCAGCCTTAAACTTACACAATTGATCTCCAACCTTTTTCATTCTTTTTTCTAAAAATATGTACATCGATAGATTTTTCAAGCATTCAGCACTTTAGGAGTCAAAGAAATTTTGTAATAAGTGCCATATTATATGAATTGAAAGGTAAAAGCTATTTTTCACAGAGACGCTTCATCTATATAAAGGAGAAAGGAGGATATTGACATTTTCTTGGAAGCTTTATTGTTAATGCATCCTTTAAGCTACGAAAGTAAATTAAATTTCTTTGATACTGTGAATGAATTATTAAATGAGAATGATTGTTTGATGTTAGTTGTAATTTTTTCATGAACGTCAATTCAAAAAGTTAGTTAACGTGAATGGATATTCCGGTACCTAGGCAAAAGTCAGAGCTATTAATATGTCCTACCAAATCGAAAAAATGAACCTAATGGGATTTTGACCATTATCCCTTCAAGGTGAGGAGATTCCAATCGTGAGAGATGTTAATTATCTCTTGGAAAGTATTAACATGTGCCCAAAAATTGTCCTAAGCTGTGGATTTGAAAGCCAACCAAAAATGGTCTGATCTCACTCACAACCCTTAAATCCACGGCTCCTGACAAACTAATACAAAATTTCGAAGTTTGTTTGCATTTCTCGACCTGATCTGGTACTATTAAGAGGCAGCATTCCGTTTAGAAATCCTCTACCAAACTCATGCTAGGAGACAAGTATTTTTGAACAAATACTTGAATAAAATTATGATATATTCTTATATTTTAAGAATAATCACAATGGCTTTCATATTTTAAAATATATGTATGTGAGCATGTAAGCAAATTTTATAAATACTTCAGATTACGGTTACAACAATGAACAATCTCATATCGACATTTGAATAGGGGCTCAATAGGTTTTGAAGACTAATGTCCAATTATTGAACCTTGGTAATTGTTTATCAAGACGTCTTTTTCATTTCTATTTGAGTATAGCTAATTTATGGATAACTTGGTTTACCCAAGTGGATTGTTTAAAAATCTACAAAAAACTGCTGAAACTCACTAAATTAAAAAAAAGTTTGTAGCATGTCTATCCACTTGTTTCTTGAATTTATATAGCAAATCCTTCAATTCCTGCTCGACATCTCCCTAGCTACTTCCAACTTCCCAACCATAGGATAATTGTCATGAACCAACGGCAATCTTCATTTTGGCAGCGCCAAAGCCAAACTTCCTCTGACCGTAAAGAGCAATGCGCATATTTGTTATCGACTGTCTTTTTTCAATTTTCTCTATTTCCTTATCTCTTTTGCCCCTATCAATACCTCCAGGTCAACTTTTTCGTCCACTGTTCCAGGAAGAAATATATTCAAAGGTACCTAAGAAGTACAGGCCTCTTTTCTTTTCCTGCTCCTTACCTGGTCAAATGAAATTAATGTTTTGTTTCACTAATTTTGCCAGCTATAAGAGCTTTAGAGGAACGTAAGTTTTAAATTTTCCACCTTCCTCAACTTAGTTGTTTTATTTTTTTTTTGTTTTTCTTTTTCGTTTGTTGATGTCTAAAAGGTAGTGGCGCCCTAAAGCTTCTCCTAGTCTGACAACACTTTAGGATACTTACTACTAAAATGCTACACAAACATGGAGTCAAACCTCCATTCTTTAAGGTCACTAACAAGTGTCCAAGTGAACATAAAATTATAAATTGGCGCCCAACGTCTGAACTACTTTTGAGAAAAGTTACTAGTTGAATGACTTTTTTATCAAGTTTTCCAAGTATAGCGACGATTTGTATTCTCCTTATGCAATTATTTAATCTCTCGAATGAATTAAAAAAAATGTTCCTCTCGATTTTATCCTGCGACTTCCTTAATGGAACCTGAATGTTATACAATTTTGTTCCATTTAACTTATTCATTGAGTGCGTTTCGCTTTAAATTAGTGATCTATGGCTTCTGGTTTCGTGCCCTCTTCTTAGAAAACTTATATTTTATACAGGATGGTTGCTTTGCGATGAGTTTACATTATCTATGTGAAATACACATAGATTCAAAAGTTTTGCATCACCTTCTTCGGATGCGAAGGAATTTTTTTGCGCTAACAATTTTTTGTTGGCTTGTTTATCAATGTTTACCATTCCAATATGTTCCATATTTTTTGCAACATACAGATGTTTACAGTTTTTTTTGTAAGATAACATTTTAAGTGCGATCATTTTAACAGTCAAGGCATTTGATTTATACGATTTTAAGTGCAAACATAAATCGTCAAGTCATAAGTGAGATTGACCGTTCAAGAATAGTGGCTTTAGTTGAAGAAGGTCATTCTCAAAGGTTCGTGGCGAACAGAGTTGGCGTTTGGCAAAGTGATGTGATCTTAAAAGTATATCTGATGCTCCTTTCGATCTTAAAAAGTATTATTCACATCTTCACGTCAGTTTATATAGATCAATAAGTTGGCGTTGGCGTTTGGCAAAGTGATGGGTCTCGTCGTGTCTCGTGTATGGAACCGGTATCCAATTCTCTTCGTGATAGACTTAGAAGCGGTAGAAGGCGTGTTACTAATCAGCGGCAGAACCGTTATATTCACTTAACTATCCGAAGAAACCCGACCATGGCAATACCAGTACTCCAAAGAGATATGAGACATGCGTTGGGAATTCAAGTATCGATCTCGACATTACGAAGACGAATACTTGCGACAGGTTTGAGGTGTCGCCGACCAATAAGAGTGTCCAGACTACATCCTGAGCACAGAGTTCGCCGACTACACTCAAGAACACGCGGCCTTGCCTGAAGAATTTTGGAATTCAGTGTTTTTTTCCGACGAGACAAGGATTTGTTTGGTACAAGATAGCCATCGAATACGTGTGTGGCGGGATCCAACGAAAGCTGCTCAGCTTGCCCATGTTCGCCCCGTGCCGCCCTTCAGAGGAGGAAGTGCTCTGTTTTGGGCTGGTATCATGTCAAATGATCGCACATAATTAATTCATGTGGAGGGAACGATGACTGGTGATAGGTATCTCAGAGAGATTCTATATCCTCACGTGACACTATGGCGCGCAGCTGTTGACAATTCCTTCGTTTTTATGGACGATAACGCCCGACCTCATCGGACCAGAGCTGTAAATGAGTATCTTGAAACTGAAGGGATCAACCGTTTGAACTGGCCTGCCCTATCTCCTGACATGAATCCCATAGTACATGCTTGGGACATGCTTGCCAGGGCAGTGGCAGCACGCAGGAATCCACCCAGGAGTGTACAAGAGCTTGTTCATGCGGCCCAAGATGAATGGCGAAATATTCCTCAACAGAATATCAATAATTTGGTAAACAGCATGGGCAGGCGACTTCAAGCTTGCATAAATTCTAGAGGTGGAAATACTCTTTATTAAAAGTTCTTATGCAGGTTCTCTTTTACCTTTTCTTTGAAAGGAATCAATTTGTATTTAATTTATTTAATTTCTAATTTTCATGTTTAAAGCAAGTTTATTATTGGATAATAAAATTTTTTGACAAATATACACGTTTTTTTTATTGAAACTAATTATTTGATTAATCTCTGATCCATTTATAATGAACACATTTTTTTTTCGGAGATTTAGAGTGATGCAAAACTTTTGAATCCACGTGTATTTTGACTAACCTACCACACAAATTAACCGTAATTTTATTATTTTGAATAGAACGTTAGGTATATTATTAATTTTTAGGATTGTTGGTTGACTTTAGATGTCACTTTTCTAAATATTTATTTCTTTGATGTAAAACTGACGGGTGCAGACTTTTATGTTGGAAATTCCAAGAGAATATTTCAATAGAAAATAAAACAATCTTCCACTGCTTTTTCTATTTCGAGTTTTTATTTCATATATTTCCCCCTTTCATAATCAGTCTGACAATACTGCGATTATTTTGTTCTTATCACCGCTAATTTGGCAAATAATGATAATAAACCAATGACCTCGTTAATGTTTTGCGTTATCATTTTTTAAATACATATTTCAGTACATAGGTAGTAATACTTTCTAATTCGGCGTAATCATCTTTTGATACCAAAATGCAATTACTCAAACCTTGAGGCCCACCCCTGCTTCACATGGATAAATAGGAAGCTAAATTTGTATTTCATAATATAAATTTATTTATGAAAAGTTATACATCATGGGCGTACGCTGAAGTTTAAAGAAGGATGATTCAGTTATAAAAACTCATATTTGCCATAGGAGTACGAGGACAATTTTAAAAAGGTAGTTAATTTAAATAGTTATTTATGTATCAAGGACGTAAAAAAGGTATTTCAGACGTAAACGCTGTTTACGCCTGAAATACATACAATATTTTATGCACGACCGTTTTAATAGTCATTTATTAATAAATATACAAAATTTTATGCACGACCGTATTAATGATAGTTTATTAATAAGTATGTTTTATTTTCTATTTTTCACCTTTTGTGAGTAGGTTATTATAAATGTTTCAAGTTGGATAAATTTTATACCTCGATATTATTATAACTCACTCTGGATAACAATCTACCAAATCATTTGTATGGTTAAATAAAAATAAGTCTTATTGAAACTAATAAGATGATAAAACAATAATCTATATGCCTATACGCGTTACCATAACAACCAAGTCAATAGGACAAGTAACCCAAATCATACAACTTACAACAGAGCAAGGTAGCAAATCCTAACATTTCTATAAGTAATTGTTCAAATTGTGTTATTAGTATAAAATTATAAGTGTGAGGATCTTATGTTTGGGCTTTTAAAGTTATCATTTCTTTATTAAACTCATATTTTGTTAATTGTACCAAATATTTCCCTGATAATAAATAATAATAATAAAGTTTGTTTTACTAACTACATGTGCATTTTTAAAAGAAAAAAAAGTGATTTACTTTACCGCGGGCGGTAAAGTGACACTTTACGCCCGCTAAACGTATTTATAATCTGGACTTTTTCGCCCGGTCGTGCATAAAAGAACGTATATCTACTAAGGGCGTACGGTTGAGAGGTAGAATGGTTCATAAAAATTTCCATTTGTCAAAGGCGTACAATGGAAATTTATGTTAACTATGGGTGTGAATGAAATTTTTCACTTCTGTCGACGAAGGCCCATGATTCCTAAATTCCATCTTTCAATACAGCATATATATGTTACCCGCTTGACAATATGAGTTGACCCCTATAAAAATTGGAAATAGATCAATCCTCTTCAATGTTTTAACGTACGTCCATGGTGAACGGGAACTTTTGCAAATATAGTTATTTTCCAAACAAGTGCGGAAAGTGATACTTTCCCACACGCGACTGCAGTTGCCCGAACGACGCGGAGCGGAGTTCAGGCAAGCGGTCAAGGGCACTTTACGCATGAGTTAGGAACATAATTTTTTTACGACCGTATATGCAAAACATATATCAACCCATTTTTCATTGCATCATACATACACAATGCTTTAACTAAAAACTACTAATTATTATAAATATTAATATTGAAAACACAATTTGTTGCGTTCTGTAAATTACTTGAAATTGCCAGTCCAGTCCAGAAGTTATTTGGAGTTAACTGATAAGTAGATGACGTCGATGAGGATGGCATCGGTTGCAGGTCGCATGAAGGGGGATGGGTAATTTGGTCCCCGCTACCTGTGTTAATCCTTTGGTAGCCAGGCACTTCGATAATCTGGCTGGTAATTTCGCCCCCAAGCTAAAATCGGCGTTTCCCAACTCGTGCCCGTTATTACCTGGCCCCGAAAATCACTGACCAACTCGTGCCCGTTCAAAAACCAGGTAGAAAATTAATACACCAACTCGTGCCCGGGTGCATCGGAACTGCGGTTTTTAATTCTTATTTATTATAATTAAATATTGAAGACCTACATATACAGTTGTCATTTATTTAAAATAAAACTACTATAAAACGTATTAATTAAATATATTGCACATAAAAAACTTAGAACTACCTACATATTATTAATACTATTATACCATGATACTGTTTTAACGAAAGTAAATGTTGATATCTTTTTATTTTTAAAATTATCTATAGTCTTTTTTAGGAAATCATGTTTTTTCCTTGTTGCATTTCTCGCGATTTTAGTATTATCTACACTGCGACATTTAATGTAAGTCTCTTCCTGAATTCTTAGCAATACCTCAACGAAAACAAATAATGAGGGATGTGCATTATAAAATGAACTATTTAAATGGCTGTGAAATGATTCACATGCATTCGTGGTTCTGTGTATACTAGCTGATGCTTCTGCCCATATATTAGGAGGAAAACGAGCCTCTTCCGATATATAGTTTTCCACTAAATAATCAGCAAACGCACACAATCTTTCGTCGTTGGGCTTTTTTTCCATAAGTTCAAAAACGAAGAAGTCGCTAACTAAATCTGGGTCCAAAAACATAATTCCAAAGCAGTAACGCAACCATTTTCCAATATCACTTTCTTTGTTTTTATACTCCGACGATAGTCCCAAATTTTGAATTTTTCGCCACCATGCTTGACTTAAATGGAATCGGCAGCCTATCAATCTAGCTTCACTCCAAATCAATCGCGTAGCATTATGAATGCCGATTTCAAAATCAATTACTATTTGTTCAGGCAGTAGATTCCAGTTCTTATCCTTACACGTATCAATTAATTTGCGAAATAATTTTTTGTAGGTGTCTTCTTTTTTATCTCACAATAAACAAAAAACAAGTGGTATGTAATGTCCATTACGTAGGCCATGGATTGTAAACAATTGTAAAAAATACTTTGTACAATACGAAAACGTCCCATCCATGTAAAGTGTAGTGCACTCACAGAGAAATTTCAAATTAGTTTCAGTACAA
This sequence comes from Galerucella tenella, assembly GCA_910591685.1. Lineage (NCBI taxonomy): Eukaryota > Metazoa > Arthropoda > Insecta > Coleoptera > Chrysomelidae > Galerucella > Galerucella tenella. The sequence goes on along the minus strand of CAJUYH010011637.1, from coordinate 1,410 downwards.
AATACAATTAAATTTAATCCAACATCGTTTATAAGTACAAAGTTCTCATCTTGTAAAGTGCGTGTATTGATATTGTTTAAAACTTCAAACACCTCTTCGGCATTTGATGGAAGTTTTGGAAACTTTTTACGTTTTTCATAATAAATTGTTTTTTTTATACAATTTAAATCATTCATTTTAAGTTCATTTGAATTGGATTCAAAACATTTTCGAATAACTTTGCTAGGCTTTTCACAAATGTCATCAAAGGCCTTTCGTTTAGCAGATGTACTCACTATATGTCTTTGGATAATGTTTTCTTCTATTGCAGGATGATTATGAGTTAACACTTTTTCTGTTATTACACGACCACCAGAATCACCGATTGTCCGAAAACATGCGTTACACTTTCTATTCACACACACCCACTTAATTTCTCCAGATGTTAACTTTTTGCTGCTTTGATTAAATTTGTGTTGTTCTACAATTAATAATATTTTCCCACGTTGACTTGATACTTCGCGAATCGACATGTTTATAGAGCTGCTCTTAACCCTCCCAATTACGAAATAAAACTAACTCATTCATAAATATCAAACCCGAAACAAAATCCTTTCTAGTAAGTACTTCAGGAAAACCCAATTTAACAATAATACCTGTTCCTATAGATGGGATGGTAATTTGAACAGGTAAATTTTTCAATCGAGTACGATTTAGGTATACAGATTATTGAGACCTTTACTCTTGTACCTTTTAAGGGATTAGTGGGCACGAGTTGGGATGCGTCCGCTAAAATATAATTATTTCTGCTTTTTGGAAATTTCTAGGAATAACAGGTGTTTAGACGGATATAAAACCCTTATATTATTATAATTTGCAATCATTTGAATTATTACTTATTTGAGTACGTGTGAATTGTTGTGAGAAAGCAAATTATGGAGGTGAAAATTATTAAAAGTAATCGTGGCAAGGATTTACTTGTAGTTAACGGTTACAAGTTTAATTTCCACAAAAAACTGAAAACTTCAGAAGAAACTTGTTGGAAATGTACCAACAGAAAATGTAAGGCCTGTATCTATACATTAGGTGTATCAAGTGCAATATTCGTGACTAAAACTTCATCCGAACACTGTCATCTTGCGGACATTTCAACGTTAAATAGGCAAACAGTTTCTGCAGTTTGCAAGAGAAAAGCTGTTGACGATATTTCTGAAAAACCGTCAAAAATTATACGTATGGCATTGAAAGAAAATTTACCAGCGACACTAACAACCAGGGACGTCGAGTACGTTAGGAAGAATATGTATAATAGTCGACGTAAGTTTATACCAGCGCTTCCGAAAAATATTAACGATGTACATGAAATTTTGAATTCGATTGACGTGTGATGAACAATTCCTTTTTATTAATTGTGTGTTAAATAATATCATT
>CAJUYH010011636.1:0-10843 GCA_910591685.1 Galerucella tenella | reverse complement strand
GATATAATGTAGATTTCAACAAACTAAGTTGTTTTATTTCATCATTTTTCGTATATTCAAAACGAAAATATTTCGTTGATCTAATACGCATCAAACTGTTCATATTTATAACTCTTTTCCTGAAAATTTGAAAGCTATTAGTGCCAATAGCTATATAAACTAAGATGTATGTATGCTCCAGGAACAACAGGATCAGAATAGAACATATTTCTCTTAATATCTTATATTTTTTATTAATTCGTCTTTTTTTCGTTTAAGATGCAAAATGAATTTCGTCTTTTGTTCCACTACTCATTTAAATCGTATTTTTTTTTTTGTTTAACCCTAGAGTGCTTACAGGGGTGACCAGTAACCCCAGCGAAATTTTAATTGATAGTTATTAAAAAACCGTAACACTGGCAACCGTGTGTGTTCTGCTATGTATCTATCATAGATAACCCTTATATAGTATCTATGTCCCGGTGTACCATTTATAAAGCGTGTGGCAGTGCTGTTTGTTTTGTGTAGCTGTGAGTTCTGTTGCGACCGGGGTGACGTGTAACCCCAGTAAGCGTTAAGTGTTATTTAAAATAAATATAAAAAAGAACTTTCAATGGCTGTTCGACCAGGTGATCCAAAATTCGAGGAAACTGTGCTAAGGTGGAATGAGGAACTAGAAAGTCAATACGATTCTGACAATGGGGGTACAGATTTTGAAGATAATGTGTCAGTACAATCAGATTCAGATAGCATTGTATCGATCGAAGAAGAGGAACATGACAGAGGAGATATTATAGATAACAATAGAGAGAATGAAGCTGGAAAAATAGATAGTGAAAGTGAAAGAGATCTGCCTCAACCAAAAAAGTTCAGAGGAAAAAATGGCTATAGCTGGTCTGCTGAACCACCAAGTCGCACTCGTACTCCGCTGCGAAATATTGTATCTCGACTACCAGGCCCAAAAAATGATGCTAGGAATATAACAACTATATTGGATTCCTGGAAACTGTTCTTCAGTGATGAAATTATTATTTGTATCGCTTTATACACTAATCAAGAAATAAAAATTCAAAGTCAGAAATATTCTCGAGATTGTCGTTTTGTAAATGAAACTGATACCATTGAAATCATGGCATTATTTGGTTTACTGTATATTGCAGGCCAAAAAAAAGACAATCATCAGAACTCAAAAGAAATGTGGTCTAAGTTTGGGCCGGAAATTTATCGCTGTATAATGAGCGAAACTAGGTTTAGGTTTTTGATATCTTGTATAAGATTTGACGATAAACGAATCAGAGATCGTCAAGATAAATTTGCCCCCATACGTACTATATGGGAACGATTTATTTCAAACTGTACTAAAAATTATACACCCCATAGTTATTGTACCATTGATGAGCAGCTGTTAGGCTTTAGGGGAAACTGTCCATTTAGAGTATATATTGCTTCAAAACCTGATAAGTATGGGCTCAAAATAATGACAATGTGTGACGCACGCACTTTCTATATGGTAAGTGCTATTCCTTATATTGGAAAAATAAAAAGACCGGATAAAGAACCTGTGCCAGATTATTATGTGAGAACACTGACCGAGAGCATTCATGGAACAGGGAGGAATATTACAATGGATAATTGGTTCACGTCAATCCCTTTGACCGACAAAATGTTAACTGAATTCAATTTGACTATTGTAGGTACACTTAGAAAAAACAAACGAGAAATTCCTCCATCTTTCCTCCCAAATAAGGAGAAAAAAGAGGGTACTTCTCAGTTCGCATTTAGCAATAAAAAAACATTGGTTTCTTACACACCCAAAAAAATGAAGTCAGTATTATTATTATCCAGCATGCACAGCGGAAAGGTAATTGACGAAACTAGCAAACCTGAAATCATAAACTTCTATAACTCAACAAAAGGAGGGGTGGATTCATTGGACCAGATGATGCACTCCTCCTCTGTCTCCAGAAAAACGCGTAGATGGCCACTACGGTTTTTTTTTATGGAATGCTGGATCAAGCAGGAATAAACTGCGACGTGATATACCAAATTGTGAGAGGTAACAGAAAAAAGAGTACTCGCCGAACATTTTTATTTGAGCTTGGGTTTGCTCTGGCTAAACCTCACATGGAAAGACGTTTAACCAAAAATCTGCCCGGTGATTTAGCATCATCCATTAGAAACATACTTGATGTGAAAGATGAGACTGCACCTGAAGGACAACCTCCAAGAAAACTTTTAAAACAGAAGCGGTGTTTTTTGTGTGCAAGAACAAATGACCGAAAAACCAAAACTGCCTGTGGAAAATGTTCAAAACCAATTTGTAACAACCATAGAGTAGAAATATGTTTGGAATATATGAAATAAAAGTTTTTTGTTCGAAAACTGCAATTTTTTTTTATTTATAATGTCAATTACGATTTTTTTTTGTAAGGGGGTTACCGGTAACCCCATGTAAGCATATAAAGGTGCATATTTTATGTAAGCACTCTAGGGTTAAAAAACCAGAGAGACATTCATTAGTATATTATTATAATTATTATTAACTACTAATATCAGGTCTATACTTTTTTTCGAGATCTCTTGCTCCTACTTGAAATTTTTTTTTGTCGTCCAGTCAACCGGAAATCGGTTCGACCCGGATATTTCTCCGACGGAATTTTTCAATAATAATTGTTAGAAGTGTCGACGCTCTGTGGTCTATGTCATTCGATCTTCTATATATTGGATTCCTTTGAAATAGAAACTTCGGTATTACACATTTCGACAGCGGTGTTACGTATGCTCGCTCTCTGCTTTGAGGCAACTTTTGATCAGAACTGTCGCATTGCATCACTTCCGTTTGTTTGTTTTTTTCATTCGATCTATTTGTGTTACTCGTACAGATTCATTTCATATAGCTTATTAGAATATCGCTTTAACGGGAGATATTCGATATCATACGACGTTTTACATGCTTTACTGATTTCGTTCATGATGCTGCTATTTTGAATATTCTATTCTGATTGGTACCTTTTTAAAAACAGGTGTTTGTTTCAATTTTACACACGTTTTTCGCTTGGTTATGTTTTTTTTATTAGATACAAGCGACACATGATAGTTTTACTGACACTTCAGTGTAGAATAACTCAGTTCTAGTGGGAATTTATTACATAATAATTGGTTTCAGATTTTAAATGCGGAAGTTATAGGGTGGACAAACTACAACTGAGTTTATACAGGGTGGGGCACTATGAACGAACTATTCTCTGGCGTCTTAACGGCAAATATAATTAGAAAAAATAAGACGTAGAATTATGTAGATCACTTAGGACTATAATTTAAAAATATTTTGGAATATACAGGGTGCTCCAAAAAAGCGTGCCGTATCAAAGTTAGGTTCCTTTAAATGAAACACCCTGTATTTTATAACATTTTTGAATTGTACTATTAAAAATAATGTAAGTTCATTAACATTTCCCTATACCTATCTAGTTCAGTTTCCAGGATAAATCGATTTTACATAATTTGTAGACCCTCCGAAAAAATACAATAACTTCAAAATAAAAACGAATAACCACATTTTCTTTACACCATCTCACTAGAAGCTTTCAACATTGTGTTTCCAATATTTACTGGTATGCCATCATATACAGGGTGTTTTTAATATGACAGAATAACACTAACCATTTAATACATAAATTTCTGGCTTAATTTAAATGGAACACCCTGTATCTGTGGGGTCTGTTAAACGTGGGAATTTATTACCTTTCAGTTGGTATTAGGGTTGCCTATATCTAACTCTGATAGTTCTCGAGAAATTTTAAATTTGTTTTTTTAATATTCCATTATTTGCTGACATCTAGAGCTATGACATGATCCTCCGATGGAAAGTTTTTAAAAATTTAAAATTTGTTATTTTGACAATAAGTGCTTTGTTGTATGATTTATTATTGATAAATTAAAGGTCTCTTAAATCAGAATTTTATTAAGGATAAGTACACTATTTTTGGGCATACAGATAAAATAAGCTACAAAATTATAAAAAAATAACTAGGTACAAAATATTCAAAGGTGTTCAAAGTGACGCCCATCTTGTTGGATACAAATTTGAACCCTGTTTATAAAATATTTATTGTTCACTTTCTTTAACATTTCTGGTGTTACTGTTTGAAACGCTCTCCTTATCCTATCCTTCATGTTCTCAGGAGTGGTTGGCAAAGAAAATAGTCTAATGGCGTCAAGCATGGGAACCTTGGCGGCCAAAGATAAGGACCCCCTCGCCCAATCCATTTTTGTGGAACAATATTGTTCAGGTAACGCCGGACAATAATACTGTAATCAACAGACGCACCATTTAACTGCAGCCACATTTTTTGTCCTGTAGATAGTGGAACTTCATCTAAAAGTTCGGGTAGTTTGTTACGAGAAAATTTACGAAATTTTCTTCCAGTTAGCGTTAAGTTTTTTTACTAATCTTATTGCAAAGTTAATGATTGAGTGCACTTAATGAAATTCTGATTCAAGAGACCTTTAATTTATCAATAATAAATCATACAACAAAGCACTTACTGTCAAAATAACAAATTTTAAATTTTTAAAAACTTTGCATCGGCGTATCATGTCATAGGTAACTAGATGTCAGCAAATAATTGAATATTAAAAAACAAATTTAAAATTTCTCGAGAACTATCATAGTTAGATATAGGGAACCCCAATACCAACTGAAAGGTAATAAATTCCCACGTTTAACAGACCCAACAGATACAGGGTATTCCATTTAAATTAAGCCAGAAATTTATGTATTAAATGGTTAGTGTTATACTGTCATATTAAAAACACCCTGTATATGATAGCATACCAGTAAATAGTGGAAACGGAATGTTAAAAGCTTCTAGTGAGATGGTGTGAAGAAAATGTGGTTATTCGTTTTTATTTTGAAGTTATTGTATTGTTTCGGAGGGTCTACAAATTATGTAAAATCGATTTATCCTGGAAACTGAACTAGATAGTTATAGGGAAATGTTAATGAACTTACATTATTTTCATTAGTACAATTCAAAAATGTGATAAAATACAGGGTGTTCCATTTAAAGGAACCTAACTTTGATACGGCACGCTTTTTTGGAGCACCCTGTATATTCCAAAATATTTTTAAATTATAGACCCAAGTAATCTACTTGATTCCACCTCTTATTTTTTCTAATTATATTTGCCGTTAAGACGCCAGAGAATAGTTCGTTCATAGTGCCCCACCCTGTATATAAACTTACTGATACGAGCGTTGTAGGTACCTACTTTGATTATTGCTTATAACAACAAATTTCAAATGTCAAAATTAACTGTCATGTTTACTTTACGCCAAGATTTCAGGCCTTTCAGTCTAAAGCTATACCTAAACTGTGTACCATGAAACGTTGGTGCCAATTTGTAACCTAACACGTTGGCCAATTTGCAACATGTCTTACCGGCGTCAACTTGCAGCCTCCCGGTAAACGGTAACCGGTGTCCTCTCCGCTTTGACTTAAGAGCGGCAGAAAATGATAATTACCGTAAAACTCTTAATAGGTAACGGTATATCCCAGGGTTATCTTTGCCTTGAGTAGAATTTTTTGGATCCATCATACCAGGAAGAAGGCTGGTACAGAAACAAGTAAAAAGAGTACATTGATGAAGTCAGATCATCGATAAGGCCTATCGACGTTATTTCATATTAAAACGAAAGCATTTGAACATTCTGCACTATACTTTTATGCACCTGGAGAGTCGACTCCAAACTTTTAAAACACAAAACTTCATAGTAATATTCAAGCATATGCTATATTAGCGGTCAAGACACGAAGTTTTATCACATTTTTCTTAGTGAGCATTCACAGTTAGTGGAAGACTTTTTTAACACATTTCTGCTGGACAGAGTCTAAAAAATAGCACCAGAATAGAAAATTTCCGGTTATAAACAACCCTGATTTGCTGAATTCTAAACTGGAAGCAAGGCAAATAATTAACGGAAAAAGAGTGTTTAAAAAGAGTGCGGTTAAAATGAACAGGTGTCCCACATCAAACAGAAAAGCGGCATAGAAACATCAACAGAAAAGGCCATAAATCTTAGAACAAAGGGTAGGGACGTGTGCAATTTGAAAACAACTTTGTTTTCATTTTTACATTTTTTTAGAACGGCGGAACGTAGAAAAAGGGTTTTAGCGATATTCGTTACATAGACAAAGGCGTCTAAAAAGGGTTTGAAAAGAAATTAATTGGAAGTTAATGATATAAGTAAATACAAAAAAAAACGATAGTTACAACTGAATTGATTCAATTTTAAAAATTGAATAATTTCTTACGATTCTCGAGAATTTATATTGAATCAGCTCTTGATACTGTTATGCGAAATGTCTTCATGTGTGGTAAAAAGCCTACGCAATGAAATTCCAAAAATATATCATTTTTTATTTCTCCAGCTAGCTAATTCAAAGAGTAGTCCAGCCATTTCTATCCAACTGGGCGTTACTGTTCCAACAATAACCTTGAATACACTTTCTCTCTTTTCTCTCGAATTAACGGTCTGCTGATTGACGAATTTATCGTTTTTTGTGTGTTAGGGAAAGAACAAAACACTTCCAGATGAAATAAAAAAGATTCAATCACGATGAAAGAGATGTACGATACGATTCCGAAAAATATCAGTCAAATAGAATAAATCTATACGCAGTCAGATATCGGAAAAGTTTTGTTTTCAGATTTTCCATAATTAATATAGATTTCTTTCGGAAATAATGTTTTTTTATTTGATAGAATCGAAGAAGTTTAAATTGAATCACGTAAAATATTCAACACATCAGATCAACCCTCTTTGACAGTTGAAGCTTCAAATAAATATATTTTATTAAAAATAAACCATAAATTATGTTTGTATATTATTAATTAACAGAACACAAACGTTTTTCAATTTGCATATTTTTTATCCACATTTTACACAAAATCTCGCTGTTGTCAGGTTCTTGCTACGTCCATATTCCTGCCAACATTCTCTACTTCCTTTTTCCTCGGGAATGCTTCCCTCCTTTCGAAGTATTCCTTGTCGTGATTTCGTACTATCTCCTTCTCTCTGATATTCACCATTGTAGAATTATTTCATGATCTTCTGAAGAATTGGAAACGAAGCTGAATATGTTTGGAATTTATCATATGAAGCTCAATCCTTTGTATCCTATAGTATTTTTGACTAGCATAAAGACTTATTTGATAGGTTTTGGTTGGTTCAATGAAATATAACACTCATTTGTTTGGAAATGTCAATAATGTCACATATTTGGAAGAAAAGTCTACATAGCTGCAGGAAATAAAAGGAAATGGGATTAGAGTGTATGATCCAGGAACCAAACACTCAAAAATATTGAGAAAAAAGTATCTCTTAACATTTCTTGTTATTTCCAGAGCTCTTCGCTTTCCACTATATCTGAGATTTGTTGCGTATCAACGATTTTTTTTTGTTTCAGTGCGGCCACTTTGGGTGAGACTTCTAGGCGATAACAAACCATTATCAGCAGAACAACCTTACGAATTAAGTTGCGAAGTGGTAGGATCTAGACCAGAACCTATTATTACTTGGTGGAAAGGCAGTAACCAAATGAAAGAAACACGAGAAACGGTAAGTCTATTCACATTTTGGTGTTTATAATTATTTTATCCAAATTCTGAGTGAATATAATGGTATATTATTTGACAAGCTGGTGATGGTCATCACTTTTTCGAAAAACGTTGCTGGCAACAAAGTTTTGAGTCAATTTTTACTCCTCTCCTCCAATTTTCACAATTTATTCTGGTAGTATTAGATGTTAAACGAGCTAAACAGTTACCCCATAATGAAAATACCCAGAACCTTTCTGTGGCATAGAAAAAGCGATGCAAAAAACAAATAGTAGCAGTATTTGAATGAAAGTGTTGGTAAAAGGTGTCAAGAATGACACATGCCAAAGAGTTCATCAAAGAACCCTCGCCCTCAGTACCTACTGAGTCGGAATAAAAAAACAATCAGGATCGATCGTATCCAAGCTGTTACCAAGTCTAGAGCCTTTTGCACTCTTACCTCTCAATTGTTGTACTGCATTTCTCTTGTGTCATGATGACTAACTCATCACTATCTCCCAGGGATGGAAATTATCATGGGAATCTTGAATTTATTTTCGATTGAGGATACTTCTCAATAAACATTGAGGAAAAGTGATATAACTTCCGAAAAATGGATCCACATAGTTAATCCAATCTCTCTCGTATCGCCATTTATTAAATAATAAAAAAAGCATAACTGTGGTAATAACATTTTTTTATAAAACGGTACTGAGTTGACCCACCAGGTTCACTTACACTGATAAAGCCCACATAAAGAAAAAAAGGATGTTCGGGTTAAATAAAATTAAAAAACCATAAACCATCTCATCTCTGTTTCTGTTGTGTAGGCCGGAAACAAACATAAAGAATTTTAATAACACAGTAAACCATACAGTATAATTCCGCGTTAAACTCGAAATAACATCGTCCGTTTTAACGTATAACAATATTACTGAGCTAATTTCGACCGTTTCGGACCACCATGTAGACATTTTACACTTAATTGGGTTTTATTACTTTGGCCCAATTCCCTTGGTCATATGTTTATTCATTTGAATTATTACAACTTAACATTTATATGCATTAAAAAAGAAATTCACTTACCCTTTATTCATAATTTTAGTCAACATTTTACGACGTTTTTATGGAAACAAAGTAAAGTCTTGTGTTTTGTTCTCTTTTATCACCCTATTAGAAAAAAAAACTACAATTTGCTAAATAATGGCAATTAATACCTGTTGATGGATTTATGTTTTGTGCTCGGAAGTAACCGCAGATAGGTTGCCATTTATCTCGTTCAACTTAAATCGCAGTCTCCCCAGATGCTGTCCGAAGTTAAATAATTTTATCGCTCGTGACTTATTATCACTCGTTAAGTCTACGGTATAAGTAAGATTATTTTTTTCACTTGTCAAAATCTGACATTTTGGTGGTTTTAACCAATAGCAATACATTATTCTAGCCAATCATTCGGTATTATACTGATAATTCTGCTTCCTCATCGATAATACCTTGTTTACATTGAAACTTCAAAATTTTGCTTTGAATTTGTCATTATTGACAACTAAAAGTGCTTCGATGTTTAATGAAAATGATCACAAACCGATTCAGTGCCATCACCCAAGAGAATATTGAACATTCAGGTACTTAATTCAAAATTTTTAATTGTTGAAAAAAATAATCTTCCCAAATACAACTCGCTCTTAAAATTTTATCACATAATTTTTTATTTTCATCACTCAAATTTGTTTATTTGAGGCAAAAACATTCAGGCAAACCGAATTTAGATAAAATCCCTCGTCCTTACGGACTCGTGATTTTATCAATCGGTCTGATTTCATATTTTTGCCAAATAAACAAGTTTTCGTGGAAAAGAAAAAATTATCGATAAAATTTGAAGCACTCGTGGTATTACCTTTGATAATTTTTTACTGAATATAGTAACCAATCAAATTACTTAATTTCAAGTCATGTGTCAAATTTCATCCAATCACTGCTGTATTACAGCGATAATACCCTACATGTGGTTTTTTCAGTTTGATGTTTATTTTTTATTAAAAATTAATCAAATGTCAAACTGACAACTGGATTAAAAATGTCGCAAAGATTTGGTATTGCATCTAACGATTCAATTAATTTACCAATTGTACTTTTTACAACTGTAGTTTTAAATAATAATGAATAATATTTGATTAAAGGCCGGTTTTACAAGAGAGATTTATACTTACTCCAAGAATTGCTATACCGATGTAAAAACCAACTAGTTTTATTCTAGGTATAAATTCTGGTATAACTTTATTCCCAGAATAACTATACCTAGTATAAATCTCTCTTGTAAAACCGGCCCTAAAACTAATAAAATTTGTATTGAAAATTATTAAACGTCAGATTGAAAATCAATTTTTTAATAACTACAAAGTAAAAAATTATCTTATCGAATACTCCTCGGGTCTTGATAAATACTCAAAATTTTGTCGTAGAGAATCCTTCAAGCGTGTTGCTCAAAGATAATAGCACTCGGCCTGGGGCTATTATCAAGCAACACGCTTTCAGCATTCTCTATGACAGAATTATCTCGGTATTATCAAGACCCTAGGGGTATCACTACTGAAAAGATCGTTTTTAAAAATTCAACTTTATCCATCAACATATACTCCTTCAAGAGTGTGAACAAAAATTTGTGTGAATTTCTAAAATAAAAGGACGTTACAAATAATGGTACCATAAGAGAAGGAGGTTGATGAAAAAATTTAATGAAAATTAGACAGAAATCGTTTGAAGATTGGTACTAATCAATGCGGGTCTGTCAACAGCGTTTCTTTATAAGTCTCAGACCCAAGACTTAATGAGTGGTGTATAATGTGGATTAAACCAAGTTTCCAGTGTCTTTGTCGCTCAGGTTTCTGTCTCTAAATTGCCTGTCCACTTTATCTCAACTTTATTATTCATATTAACCGAAAATCGAAACCACTTACATTTGTTTGATCTTTTTTTCGGTTATCTTCACGTAAGTTTTTTGTGCTAGTTCCGAGAGAATATACTGTGAGTAATGCTTTTGAACTTTTCTTTGAAAAACTTTCACAAACATATTCCTTTCTAAAGATAACCTTGGAACTTGATTTCAATACAAAATTTCGGTTAAAAAAAAGTTTTCACTGTGTACGCAATTTGCAACACTATTTTATTGATTTTGGAGCTTATACAGGGTGCGCCAATTATTTCCACTCGATCTGTAGCACCGAAACTAAAAGAGGTATCAACAAGATTTCTTGTAGGTTTA